>JAJOOH010008198.1:0-47414 GCA_029582605.1 Solanum gracilifrons
AAACGAACGACCAGGTGACCGAACTGTCAGTCCCAGCAAGTCATAAATGACTT
Source organism: Solanum gracilifrons (assembly GCA_029582605.1). Taxonomy (NCBI): domain Eukaryota; kingdom Viridiplantae; phylum Streptophyta; class Magnoliopsida; order Solanales; family Solanaceae; genus Solanum; species Solanum gracilifrons. The sequence goes on from JAJOOH010008198.1 coordinate 54, forward strand.
GGGGTCGATACAGGAACGCTCTAAACGACACACAGAAGGCAAGACACAGAAATGACCAAGAGGGTCATTACACCACGTAAGCGGGCTTAGGGTTCTCTTTTATATATATACTATGTAATTTTCCTACGCTTCGCGCGGTCATAAATAATAATTGCATTGAACTTGCAAATAATCCTTTACTAATATCCATACATTAAAAATAATTTTAAAAAATATTAGCAATATTCCAACATGAATTTGATTATTTGTCATTATCACATAACTCAAGAACCTCTAATGAATAAATTCTTCAGGAAATAATAAATCTTTGGTTCTTTTATCAACATTAAAAGAAAAATAAAGAAGAAAATAAGAATATAAATACAAATACATTTCGTAAGAAAAGAACACATTTAAGTTGCATAGATTATACAAATGTGATATATGTCTCAGGAAAAAATTCAAAAATTTGTTAACAGATTAAAAAAAATTTACGCTTGAACATGAAAGCAATTTTAAATTTTGAACTATCATAATGAATTTCTTCAATTGATAAGTGAGAAAGTTCATATTTATGTTAAAATAGATAATATGTAAGATTATATACAGTACTTTTAAGTCATATAATTTTATATAGAATATCAAAACACGAATTCTTGGAACTGAGTACAATAATCATTTTCTGCACAATGAATATACCTACTATATGTCTATATTTCAATATAATTGGAAACAATAACTTTGCAGAAACAGAAACAAGAGAGTTTAAAACATGTACTCAAAAACAACAATTAATATCATAAGCATAAATTAATGACTGTAAAAAAAATTACCAGGATATGTAAAATTAGAATGAAATAGAAAGGAAAAAATCGAGTCCACTAAGTGCACAGTATCCCCTTAAGAAAATTATTCCCCTCTAATACCTGAGGTTTAAAGAATTAGATCCTCTTAGAATGGAACGATTTTATTCACCAACGTATTGATACAAAAACAATGGTGTCGGTAAGGCACTCAACATGAGCAAAGTACATAAATATTTAATTGTGCAGAAAAAGAAGAAGAAGTTCATAATTTTCATTGTTTTAAAATGAGAGGAAATCCCTCTATCTATAGACAACAAAGGGTAGTGTGAACAAATGCTTATTGTGCCTTATCGGAAAGGTCACAACTCTTTGGAAATGTTGCAACCCTTCGGAAAGGTCACAACCTTTCATAAACATCGCAACCTTTCATAAAAGTCGCAACTCTTCATAAAAGTTACAACTTTTCATAAAAGTCGCTATTTTTCATAAAAGTCACAACTTTTAATGAAATGTGAAGGCTAGTTTTGGAAATAAATAAATTAAAGAAAATTTTGGTCTGTGGTGGCGCCACATAGGCGGGCCTAAGGTTCTCTTTTATATATATATATATATATATGATATTATTATTTCTATTATATAGTATATTTATAATTAACATATTATAAATCATATAAGACTATTAATTAAATCTTTAATATTGATAAAAAAAAAATTGGGGAACTTTTGTAAATAACCACTATAATAAATTTAATTATGCTTCATAGCTATAATTTGCATATTTACGGGCTGTAGCTACAGTTTAAGCTGTCTCGTTTGTATAATTCACGGATTTGTATAATTCGCAGGTTTGTACAATTGACGGGTACATGTGTATAATTCAGTTATTTTTGTATAAGCTTGAAATAATGAATTTATACAATAACAAACATCAGAAGTGTAAACAGTTATACAAATTATATTATCCGCATTCCGAATTATACAAAAGTTATACAAATTATATTATACAAATTTCGAATTATAGAAACGTGCGAATTATACAAACCTAAAAAGTGAAACCGCATAATTATAGCTAAAAGTAGGTCGCGGATTGTAATTAAGGCAAACTATAGCTATGTTAACTAATTAACTAGTATATGTTTGCTTATACGCGTAATTTTCCCAAATCTTTTTCATGTAATATAAAATTTTAAAGAATATGATATTTAATATATACTACTTTCACCCCGAATTAATAATACTTCATTTTTTTTAATTTTCAAAATTTTAAGTGATATAATTTAAAATTATTATTATTATTATTCACTAAGTATGAATGCACAAAATTTAAATGACACAAAAACATTTATTTTCCAATCTTGCTAGCAGTAGTGCGCCTCCTGCCCATTATGTTATTCAAGAAAAATAAAATAATATGGATTATATTTAGCTGATGATATATATCCTAAATGGTACACAATTGTCTAAACTATTCATGATACACGTTTTCAAAATAAGAAATATTTTGCGAGGAAATAAGAATTGTAGCTAGAAAAGGTGTTTAACGTGCATTCGGAGTTTTGCAATCACGTTTTACAATTATCGCATAATTGTCACACTTTTTAAGAAAGAAAGTTCTACATGATATAATGAGTCTATGTATTATACTAAACAACATGATAATAGAGGGTGAACGTGATATTAATCCCCCAATTCAAGATATCGTAGAGGCTTCAACTGTAACAACATAAATTGTGGTAGATGAAAATCTCTAGTTTGAATAATTTTTAGCTAGTTATAAAAAAAATTAAGGATAAAAACACTCATTTGAACTCTATAATATATTAATAGAACATTTATGGGAGCAACACAATAATCTTGAAAATTGAGTATTTATGTAATGCTTATGCAATTGTATATCACTAATGATTTTACTTTGATTTGAATTGTCCATTAATATGTATATTATATAATATTTTGCTTACAATTCATGTTATTTAGAAATTTAGAATAAAATATAATTTTATATTAAATGAAGGATTTGAAAAGAATAAAATTTTATATTGCATGAATATTATATAGGGTGATTATTTGAAAAAAGAGAGGAAGGATTTATATTAAGAAATAAGAAAATAAAAATGAAATAAAAATAATAATATAATATTAAGGAGTAGAGAAGAAAAAACTTTTTTTAGGAAAGTAAAATAGAGAATTGGGTTGAAGTTGGTTGTCTTCTATATTTGAAGAGTAAATATAGGTAGCTTTTCAATTGTTATTGTTATTGTTGTTTTTGTGCGTCGTGTAAATTAGAAGAATTAGTTTTTTTTTCATAGTTATGCAAGAAGAGAATCATGGAATAATAAATCAATATAAAAATTTGACGTGAAAAATTCCTTAAAGAAGGAAGGCGAGAATCACAACTTATCTCTAATAGAAATTCCTTAACTCTTTACTATAACTCGAGCAATTACACACCTAAAGAATTGACTCCTACAACATCTACCCAAAACTTCTACAATTCTCATCTAATTGTTGACACATTCTTTAACTTCTTCAAATGGCTCTACTCAATTTATGAAGCCTTTTACAACACAAATCAAACATAATGCAAATTTCTAAGAATGTTAGAAGTGTACAGCTAAGAATATGCGGAATGTGTTTTGTGTAGTACGCTTAGTTGTTCATACTTTAAAATTGGGTAATGGGTAGTAGAAATGTGCATGAATCGAGTTGGTTCAATTTTGACCATTATTGTTTTAATTTTTTGGTTAAATATGAACTCAGAGTCCTTTTTATTTAACTAAAACAAAATTAACAGAAAAGGGCTTAAGTTAGCCCAAATGTAAACTAAGAGAAATGAAAAGATCAGTTAAAAATTGTTCAAATCTAAATAAAAAAAATAAAACTTTTGAAAACTAAGGGTTTTCTAATTTAGGTCTTCACTAGGCATTGTTCTATTAAATCAAGATGATCGTGTTGCTATGGGAACTTCATCAACAATGACTTTCGTCAACTTGTCATATGGGTTCCTAATACTAGTGGCTCTTTCTTGCGGAGAAAGAATTTCTTTCTCAGCTCGTAGAAGTAAGTGAAAACCCATTCTTTTTTACTTTCAGGTGATGTTCCTCCTTTCTGATTTGTATGATTTCCCTAAAATTTATTGTGGAGGTGTGTTATCCGGTGGATGGATTGTCATTCTCCAAGAACTCTAGGAGGGTCCAAATTGTATGTCACGCCTTGAGCCTACATCCTGGGCGGGACTGACACTCGAGAACCATTGATGGCCCCAAGCGAACCTTTGGCCTGGCTTAATTACTTAGTGGAAGACTTAACTTAACAAAGATAAATCCATATAACTCAAGAGTGTTAATAAGAAAACATTCAACTAGCCAATAAGGCAAACTCAAGTCTTTAAACAACATCTGAAATGAATAAGACTAAAGAACTATAGCTACTCATCTACGAAGCCTCTAAAACAAAGAGGGATGTCGGGACAAGACCCCCGATCATCCTAACAACTGAAATACTAGAAAGCAATGTAAAAAGGAACCCTCCGAAAAGCAAGGAGGCTCACTAACTGACTCTGAGTGCTCAATTGGATCAACGAGGCGATGTATGCTGATCTTGGTTACCTGTGTCTGCATCACAAAACGATGTAGGCCAAATAACATCAGTACATTGAATGTACGGATATGCGGGAGAAATACTAAACATAACATAAGCTTGAAAGGAATCTGAAAGGAACACTTACCTTAGCTTTACTCAACTCATGAATAACTTAACTCAATATAAAGCAACAATACACATGCAATATATGGAAAGCTTTTAAAACAGTAGAAAGCAACTCAGTTTGTAAAAGAAATGCAATAGCAACTCAACTTACTCATATAATAAAGTAATATAACTTCTGTGGGAGTTTCTCTAATCGACAACCACCACTATGAGCCTAAGTGGTGATACATTGTCTTGCCCACACTGCTAAAACTATCCTATACTTTGCCGTCATATAGAACACATTAACTAAGTGGATCCACTAGTGTATGCTAAAAAGCACTAAGGAGTCATCTAAAAAGTATAATCTTTTACTATCCATGATGGCTACATGGTTTTATGGAGACTTGAGTTATTATGAACTTGCGTCCCCATATCGGTGCTCAATACTACTCCCAAAATGTACTTAGCTCATATATTTTTAAAACAAAACTCTTTCTTTGGTTTGAGATATTTCTCAAAACTTAGCTTAAAAGTTCTCTTGGAAATCAGTGTTTCCCTTTTCTTGTTCAAATGTGAAAACATTTTAAACTCTTGAGAATACTTAGTTCCCGAATATCTTTGAAGAAATGAAATTTTAATCTTATCCTTAGATAACTCAAGACTTAAGTCTTAAAACGAAGTTAGAACGTTTGTGAAAGACTTTTGAAAAACTTTATGAACTTTTCTTGACTTGATTCTTAACTTCTAGGCTTGACTCTTAACTTTCCTTGAAATGAATTATGGATTCAAGGTTCATGATCACATGCTTATGGATGATTTCACGATATTTAGACATACCTTAGAGTGTTGGAATCAACTAGAAAACATAGGTACGTTGCTAAGGAACTAGTACGGAAAGATGAAGGAAGAATGGGAACAACTGGCGTCCCTGGCGCTCTGAGAGGCGCGGGGCACTAGCCCTTAAATTTAAGAGGAGGACTTGGGGTGCTCTGGCTGGTGCGGCGCCCTAGAGGTCAAACTTTAGAGCCCCTTTTGGGGTGCTCTGGCTGGGGCGGCACCAAGGCCCTTGCCCAGGTGAGTTCCGACTTTTCTTTCTCGTTTTTCATCTCTAAACCCCCTATTTCAACTTGGTTCTTTCCCCAAACACTTAGAATCAACTATACCATCAAAATACATCAGATTCTACTCGAAATCACACAAAAAATCATGAATCAAACTCAAGAAACTTCAACAACAAGAACCCACAAGATTTCAATCGAAGTAACATCAAGAACTCATAGGATTTACTTTCAAAACTATATAACTTCGCTGGATTGAATCATGATTGGCGCGTGGGTGAACTAACCCAACGCTATGTGATCTCACATACCTCGTAGGATTGAATCCTTCGCGAAATCCACAACCAAAATTGAACGTTCTTGATGAATCTTGACTTTTCTTTCTCCTTTCTCCTTTTTTCTCTTTTCTCCAAGCCCTAGCATGAACTTCAACTTTTCTCAACTGATCTAATTCTGATTATACCCTAAATAAACTCCTAAAAACGAATTAAAATAATTGGGTAAGGAAAAGACTAAAATACCCTTTCAAAATCCGGTTTAGACTTTTCTTATTTGAACAACCCAACTTCAAATGGGCATATCTCACTCATACGAACTCGGAATCACGCAAACTCGGCGACGTTGGAAAGATAATTCCAAGATATTTACTACGGTATCTGGAAGCACACCTAAATCATCCTGAGCTAGGAGTTATGGTCGTTTGAAGTTGACGCGAAACTCAAACTTAACATAACTTAACAAATTTCCAGATTTTTCATTCTTTCCTAAAATGACTATTTCCAATTCGAACTCTTTCTAGTTCTTTCAATTAGAGAGATGTTACATTGTATGCCTTTGAGTTTCAGTCCTTTGTAAATTTCTCAATTTTCTTTTATCTATGCTTGATTTTCTTCCCTTACTCATTGATTATTTTGTTTGTATAGTTGAAGCAGAAATGGAGTAATTCATGTCGCTCCTAATCTTCTTCCTTTAGGGCATCTCCAACCCAAACACCAAATTTGGTGTTAGCACTATTTTAGTGTAAATCAACTCCAACCCATTGCACCAAATTTTACACAAAAAAGGAATAGTTTTCTCTCTTCATTATTATATTATTGTCTTATTTCATTTATATTTTCTTATTTCATAAAAACAAATTCTTTCTAAAACATTCACCATATATAATTCATATTATTTTCTTTTATAGTCGTTTAATATAAAATTATTTTATACCATAATTTTTTAAATAATAGAAATTGCTAGCAAATATTATACATTATACATAATAATGGATAATACAAATAAAAGTGAAATCATTAATGAAATACAATTAAATAAACATTACATAATTGAAAAAATTATTTTAAATTATACATAAATATTCAACTTTCAAGATCACTATTGTGCTCCCATAAATGCTCTATTAATGCATTACGTAGTTCAAAATGAGCTTCTTTGTCCTTTATTTTTTTTATGTCGAGCTAGAAATTGTTGAAATAGATAATTTTTGTGAAGGTTAATTGTAGTTATATCCAATTATAATTTATAGTAGAATTAACATAAATTTAATTTTAAAAAAAAGTCATATATAGAAAAATTAATTTATAAAGTAAAACACTAACTTTTATATCTAAAATTAATATTATAAAAATATTACATAAAAAATAATTAAATATACAAGAGATTTAATCAAAACATATAATTTATATAATGTTTAATTAAAAGTTTTTTATAATGAAATAATATTAAAATATTCAATAAAGTGAATTGGTGTGATGAATAGTATTACACCAAATTTGGTGTAACACTATTCACACACCAAAATGGTGTAAAATTTGGTGTTGGGTTGGAGATGGTCTTAGGGCCCTTCATGGGGTATAACTCTTCGATGTCATATTCAATTTCAAGACTTTTAACTTTTGCTAATGTACTTTTTTGTAAGCTGATATATTTTAAGATTTATTTTTTTCAAAGTTATTTTATCCTTGATGTGGCCAATTTTTTTTTAATTGTAATAACTGTAATATCTAGTTGGGTGTTTGCTTATGTTATGAATGCTAGTGATTTCCTCTATTAATGATTTTCCTTGTTTTGATTCTAATTGTAATTAGAATCTCAGCTTTCTCTCTATATTTATAATTTTTCTTCCTATTGCTTTAGCTGATGAAATGTAATATTAACTTGTAGTAGGCCTTCATGATCAAAAGTTGTGTTAGCCATAAAATTTGCTAGTTTATTAGCCTCTATGAAAGTATGTTTTATCTAAATATGTGTGTGCTCCATGATGTTTCTAATTTCCTTCATTTTTCAAGCAACTCCCATTGTGTAAAACATAAAAAGTTTCTAAACTAAGATCTAAATCATTTTGCATATGTATATAGGTCTATACCGAGTGATTTATAATTGTGCATAGGTATTAAAATCAATTCCCAGTGTGAAAAATATTTTGTAGATGAATTAATGTCATAATAATCCTCTAGTACAAAGTTGATTTGAAAGTCTCCTTACCGATTGAGTTTTGATATAAAATTTTACTTGGGTCAACTTCAAATGAGCATATCTCTTGGAATATGTAGAGTTATGTGTCTCATTACTCATTAAATTAAAGGTTTTTGTTTCTTCTTTCCAACTTCGCCGACCTTTTGTCAATCTGACGCCCAATTCAAAAGTTATGGTCATTTGTCAGATAGTCTAATTTTTTCCGATGTTTCACCTACATTGAACAATTCAAAACCAACAAAATACCGGTCTAACACCGATGAAGGAAAAGTTAACAGATATTTTATTTCTACATGCATTTCACCTACGTTGGCCAATCTTGCATGTGCGAAACACCGGTGGAAACACCGATGGAACGATAAAAAATCATTTAAGTCAATTTCATCAATGGATATACTTTCACCCATTGATACCTAAAGAATACTTTAGTTCTTCATTATTTGAATTCTATAAAATCTAGGGTTCTTATGATCAACATCCATCTTATGTATTTCGGTTTCTTTCCATGGATAGTTTATAGATAAATATTTTTCCATAAATTTCAATATATTTAAATATATTTTTAAAAAATTCCAGGACAAGTAAATTTCATGCCTTTGGACTTATGTCTTTTAAATTGCATGTCTCAGTTAGAATACATAATTTTTCATGATTTCTTTTACATTCAGCTTTTCGATTCCACATGCATAAGATGTTTTCAGATAAAATGTTTATTACTTCAATACCAACTTTAAATATTCAGAAAATTTTGGCTTATAACTTTAAGATACATGACATGCATGACATCTGAATATGCCATCAATATTTTTGAACATTTTTCTCAAAAGTAAGTTTCCAATTAGTTTTGTACACGGAATGTCGTCAATAATTGTGGATCGGCTTTCTTATAAAAGTAAAATTTACTAGTAGTATGACAGTGAAGTATATCATCCATAATTATGGACAACATTCTCAGGAGCTATCAATTATGTTCAGTTGAGAGTAATACTTAGCACCGAATTGAACTAAGGTCAGTATATTGAATTTTTCAAAACTATGTGTCACCTAGGCTTATTTAGCCCCCAATGGGCACATGCTTTCATTTTAATAGTACTAGATCAGATCATCCTTTATATCCTGACAAAATATATTGGGCTCTTTCGATGGGGATTATACATTGAACTCCATATTTATCTTACACGATTATATGTCGGTTAATAGTATCTATCACGATTCAAAGTATACTCTGGGCGTAACATGGCGTATAGAGCCCGAGAGACCCTACAAAAGCCACTTAGCATACATCATACAAGATAATAGAAATAAAGAGTTCAAAAGATAGCATTTCATACAAAAGAGTTTGACGAAAGCGGAAGTCTAAATATAAGTATCAAAGATATCTATTACATCATAAGGAAATGATTGGGACGTAACCCATACATCACATACAAAGTCTGAAAATGGAAATGACATAAAAGCAATAAAATAATTTCGGTCCTCGGATCATGAGAACTCGCTAATCTTCAAAAGCTCAAATGAATCAACTAGCCACGAATATGGGGAGTAGGAGCGTCAAACAATACATTAATGAAACAATGTAGGCACAAATATACATTAGTACATGAAATGTACCAAGTATGATAGCAATGTATAAGAGTTATGAAATCATGCTAAAAGAACTTTATATGACATGCAATGACCAAGCTAAACCATAAATTAACATGATAGAAATCATAAGTCATAATCATGATCAATGAAAATTGAAAGGTGTCACGCCCCGAGCCTACACCCTGGGCGGGACTGGCACTCGAAGACCATTGTTGTCCACAAGCGAACCCTTGGCCTGGCTTACTGACTCAGCGGAAGACTCTAAAACATGCTTACTATGATCAAAGTGAACTTACTCAAATAATTTTAGTGAAATAGCTCAGAATGTTTAATAGTCAACATTTAACTTGGCCAAAATGACAACTCAAGTATCAACATATAAAATAATAATGTAAAGACATCTGACAACTAACTGTGTATGAAGCCTTCTAAAACAAAGAGGGATGTCGGGACAGGACCCCCGATCATCCCAACATCTGAAAGACTAGAAAGCAAATAAAGGAGTCCTCCAGAATGCAAGGAAGCTCATTAACAGACTCTAAGTGCTCCAGCTGGATCAACGAGGCGCTGGATGTTGATCTTGGTTACCTGCGCCTGCATCATAAAATGATGCAGGCCAACTGGCATCAGTACATTGAATGTACGAGTATGCGAGTTGGAATGCTAAAACAAGATATAGGCTTGAAAGGATTCTGAAAGGAAACACTTACCTGGCTCTTCTCAACTTCTGAATAACTTAACTCAAATATAAAGAAATTAAACACATGCAATTTATATAAAGGTTATAAAACAGTTTCAACCAACTTAGTTCGTTAAAGATAAGCAATAACAAACTCAACTTTACTCATATAAGAAAATAATATGGTTTTCTATGGGAGATTCTCTAACTGACAACCACTACTATGAGCCTAAGTGGTGATACAACGTTTTGCCTACGCTGCCAGAACTGTCCTATACTTTGCCGTCATATAGAACGCTTAACTTAGTGGATCCACTAGCTTAACTTATGTGATCATCTAAAAAGTATGACCCATTAAAACCCATGATGGCTACATAATTTATGGAGACTTAAGTTAATATGAACTTGCATCCCCATATCGGTGCTCAATACTACTCCCAAAAATATACTTAGCTCATATGTTTTAAAACAACTACTTTCTTTGGTTTGAGATAATTACTCAGAACTTTAGTTGAAAGCTCTCTTGGAACCGATATTCCCTTTTTTTGCTCAAATGTGAAAACATTTATTAACTCTTTGGGAATACTTAGTTCCCTAATAGCTTTTTGAGAAATGAACTCAACTCTTTACTCTTTGCTTAACTTGAAACTTAAGTCTTAAAACAAAGTTAAAACGTTTGTTAAAGACTTTTGAAAACTTTTTAAAAAAAACTTTGCTTGACTTGCTTCTTAATTTCTGGACTTGACTCTTAACTTCTATTTACTTTGATCCCAATTGCTCTTGATTTGACTCTTAACTGGTCCTTGAATTGAATTATGGATTCAAGGATTTTGATTTGTGATAGGAAGGATCACATCATGTTTAGGAATGATCTTAAATAGCTAAACATGAGAAAAGTCACGAAATCACCGTCCTGGAACAGGTCCGCGACGCGGAGGTGTTTTCAATAATTACTCGCGAAATTAATTTTTGAGACAGAGGAGTCCGCGTCTTAACCGCGACGCGGAGAAATTTTTTGTACACAAAGGGAGTAAGTCCGCGACGCGGACTTGCATGCCAAAACGCCCTTTAATTTTTCCTTCTTCGTTTTCCATCTCAAATTCGCGTAAGATCGACTATTGATCTCAAATTTATTTTAGATCCCAATACCCAGCATAAGTACTCAAGAACCTAACTCAAACAACTCTAAAACTCAACGTAACGATATCAGAAATTCCTCAATTCAACCCAATTCAAGAACAACATTCAAATTCAAGAATTTATGTCAAGAACATCAACTTTCAAACTCTTTAAGAACGAATTCTGCTGAACGAAACATCTTTGGCGCGTGGGTGAATGAACCCAACGCTATGAAAGACTCACATACCTTGTAGGATCAATTCCTTGGCAAATCCACAATCAAAATCTATTGTTCTTGGCGAATCTTGCTTTTCCTCTTCTCCTTTCTCTTGCGTTTTTTCTCCAAAATCCCTAACTCTATATCTCAAAAGCGTAAACTGAACTAACTCAGTTTTGAACTCACTTAATTTACTAAAAAACAGATTTAATTAATCAGGTAAGGAAAAGATTAAACTACCCTTCAAAAATCCGGATTGGACATTTCTTTAATCCAATAGCCCAACTTCCAAAGGGCATAACTCACTCATATGAAATCGGAATCGCGCAAACTTGGTGGCGATGGAAAGATCATTCCATGATTTTTCCAACCATATCTGGAACTACACCTAAATCATCCATATCTAGGAGTTATGATTGTTAGAAGTTGACCAAAAACTCACTTTAACTTACTTAAACAAATTGCCAGATTGGTCACTATTTCCAGAAATGACTATTTCCAATTCTTAGCTTCTTCCTAGCTATTTCAAATTGCGAGATGTTACAATATCTACTCTTTGGGAACAATCGTTGTCGAATGAGATTACTCTTACTAGGCTTAGGGTGTAACATCAAATTCAAACACCCAGCAAGCAAATACAAACAAACAACATGCTCACTCAAAATTTAAAAAGTACTAAGAAGAGAATTAGTGCCTTGGTCTGCACTTTCTCCGGAATCAAAGAGATTTGGATAGCTCTTCTTCATATCATCAACTTCCCAAGTAGCTCCCCCAATAAATTGGTTCCTCCAAAGGACTTTGATTGATGTTACCTCCTTTGTTCTCAACTTGCGAACATGGCGATCTAGAATCTGAACATGAATATCTTCATAAGATAAGTTATCCTTTATCCCAATATTTTCAGTTGGTATGATCAATGAAGGATCGCACATGCACCTCTTCAACATGGAGATGTGAAACACCAGATAAACGGCTGCTAGCTCTTGTGGTAGCTCCAACTCATAAGCTACATTGCCAATCCTCTTGGATATTCAATAAGGTCCAATATGCCGGGGACTAAGCTTCCCCTTCTTACCAAACCTTATAACACCCTTCATGGGTGAAACTTTTAGATATACCCAATCATCTACTTCGAACTCTAACGCCCTTCTCCTAACATCAGTGTAGGATTTCTGACGACTCTGTGCCGTTTTCAACCTCTCTTGAATCACTTTAACCTTCTTCATAGCTTGATGGACTAAATATGGTCCTATCAACCCTGCTTCACCAACTTCAAACCATCCCATATGAGATCTGCATCTTCTCCCATAAAGAGCTTTCATATGGAGCCATTTGGATGTTAGAGTGGTAACTATTATTGTAAGTGAATTCAATAAGGGGTAGGTGATCATCCCAATTACCTTTGAAATCGATCACACAGGCCCTCAACATATCTTCTAATGTATGAATAGTGCTCTCTGCTTGCCCATCTGTCTGAGGATGAAAGGCAGTACTTCAGTTCACATTCGAACCCAAACCTTTCTGAAAAGATTTCCAGAACTGTGCGGTAAATTGTGTACCTCTATCTGAAATAATGGAGACTAGGACTCCATGAAGTCTTACCACTTCCTGAATATATAACCTGGCATAATCCTCTGCTGAATGGGTAGTCTTTACGGGTAAAAAGTGGGCTGATTTTTTCATTCTGTCGATAATCACCCAAATAAAGTCATGATGTTTGTGAGACCTTGGTAAACCTGTGATGAAATCCATATTGATCATCTCCCACTTCCATTCCGGAAGTTTTATATTCTGAGCCAAACCACCGGGCCTTTGGTGCTCTACTTTCACTTGTTGGCAATTTGGACACTTAGCAACAAATTCAGCAATGCCCTTCTTCATGTCATTCCACCAATAAACCTCTTTCAAGTCACGATACATCTTTGTGGAACCCGGATGAATGGAATACCTGGAGCTATGAGCCTCCTTAAGAGAGTCCATCTACCATTGGTATACACAATCTACCTTGATATCTCAGTACGCCATCTCCCCGTTGTTCAAAAGCTAATACTTTTTGCTTATGAACATTTGCCTTCAATTCAAGAAAAATAGGGTCTTAGTCTTGCTTGCCTTTTACTTCTGACCCTAATGATGATTCAATCCCATTCATCACCACTATTCCTCCTTCTGTGGAATCCATGAGTCTGACTCCCAGGCGTGCAAGTCTATGCACACCTTTCGCAAACTCTCTCTTTTCTTCCTCAACATGGGCGGTACTACCCATAGACAACCTTCTTAAAGCATCAGCAACAACATTAGCCTTACCTGGGTGGTAAAGAATACTCATGTCATAATCCTTGAGTAATTCTAACCAGCTCCTTTGTCTGAGATTGAGCTCTTTCTGAGTAAACACATACTGAAGGCTCTTGTGATCGGTGAACACATCCACATGAACACCATAAATATAATGGCACCATATTTTCAAAGCAAATACTACAACAGCCAATTCTAAATCATGGGTTGGGTAATTCTTCTCATGAACTTTCAACTGTCTGGAGGCATAAGCTATAACTTTGTCATTCTGCATTAACACACAACCCAAACCAACTCTAGATGCATCATAATACACCACAAAACCTTGCGTACCTTCTGGTAAGGTCAATACTGGGGCAGTAGTCAGCCTCTTTTTTCATTCCTGAAAGCTTTTCTCACAAGCTTCAGACCATGGAAATTAAACTGTCTTCTGAGTTAACTTGGTCAAAGGTGATGAAATTGACGAGAACCCCTCTACAAACCTTCTATAATAGCCAACCAAACCCAAGAAACTCCTAATATCAGTTGGAGATGTGGGTCTAGGCCAATTCTGCACTGCTTCTATCTTCTAGGTATCAACTCTAATTCCATCACCGGAAACTATGTGGCCCAAGAACGCCACAGACTCAAGCCAAAACTCACATTTTGAGAACTTAGCATATAACTCCTTATCTTTCAAAGTCTGAAGAACTATTTTGAGATGGCTAGCATGATCTTCTTCATTCCTTGAATAGATTAGTATGTCATCAATGAAGACGATAACAAATATATCTAAATAAGGTTTGAAGACTCTATTCATAAGGTCCATGAACGCTGCTGGAGCATTATTTAAACCAAACGACATGACCAGAAACTCATAATGACCATAACGGGTCTTGAATGATGTCTTTGGAAGTCACATTCCCTTACTTTTAACTGATGGTAACCTGATCTGAGGTCAATTTTCGAGAAACAGGAAGCACCCTGAAGCTGATAAAAAATATCATCAATCCTCGGAAGAGGATACTTATTCTTGATGGTAACCTTGTTCAACTGGCAGTAGTCTATACATATCCTAAGGGAACCATCTTTCTTTCTCACAAACAAGACCGGAGCTCCTCAAGGTGAAACACTTGGTCGAATGAAACCCTTATCTAGGAGATCTTTCAACTACTCTTTCAACTCTGCTGGTGCCATTCTATATGGCGGAACAAAGATATGACGAGTATCTGGAATGATGTCTATGCTGAAGTCTATTTCTCTCTCAAGAGGGACTCCGGGTAGACCATCAGGAAAGACTTCTGGAAACTCTCTTACTATAGGAATTGACTGAATGGGAGATATCTCAACACTAGAGTCATTAACTCGGACTAAGAGATAGATACAACCCTTTGAAACTAACTTTCTCACCTTAAGGTACGAAATGAAATGACCCTTAGGCACTGCTGAACTACTACTCCACTCTATGACTGGCTTATTAGGAATCTGAAACTTGACAACTCAAGTTCTACAATCTATTGATGCATAACAGGCATGGAGCCAGTCCATACCTAGAATGACATCGAAATCCACCATGTCTAACTCAACTAAATCAGCCACGGTGCTCTCATGATTGATGGAAACGAGATAATCATGATAGACTATTTCTACTAGAATAGACTCCTCAACATGTGTAGCAACAAAGAAGGGTTCACAAAGTTTCTTAGGAAGAACATCAAACTTATTTGCAACATAAGGGGTTACAAAAGATAAACTTGCTCCTGGGTCTAGCAAAGCATAAACATCAAAAGTAAAGACTTTGATCATACCAGTGACAACATCTGGAGAGTTCTCTTGCTCTTGGCGACTCGTGATCGCATAGAGGCGGTTTGCTCCTCCGCCAGTACCAGAAGTAGCTCATCTAGGTGCAGTCCTGTCTGGTGGGGCAACTGATGAAGATTGGGCTCTATTGCCCTGATTTCCACTACCTTGCCTGTTTTTAGGACACTCCTTCAGGAAATGACCCTCTTGCCCACACTTGAAACAACCTGTCTGGCCGTCACGACACTTACCTGGGTGGATCCTACCACACTTGGTACATGCAGGAGCCCAGTTACCTCCTTATGCCACACTACCTTGAGACTGTGCAGGTCTAGCTCTGAAGTTCTGCGAGTTCTAGCCATTATACTCATATTTGTTTCGGGGTGCAGGTGCACTAGCAGATGATGGAGCAGGTCCCTTTTGCTTTTGCTGAAAAGACGAACGGTTCACATTACCTCTCTGCTGCCCAGACTCATTCCCTGTCTATGCTTTCTTACTTCTGAACTCTTCCATGTCCCTCAGCTTCTGTTCCTCAACCTGCTGCACATAAACCATCAACCTTGATATGTTCATGTCACCTATCAACATCGCTGCCCTGCCCTCTTTGCTTGATAGACGGGCCAACCTAGCAACAAACAAACTCATTCTACTCCTCATGTCCTTAACCATTTCCGGAGAATAACGAGATAGTTTGGTGAACTTTAACCCATACACATGCACACTTAGAGAATCCTGCTTAAGTGTAAGAAATTCTCGTACCTTAGCGTCTTTCAATTTTCGGGGAAAGAAACGTCCCAAGAAAGCTTCCTCAAAATAGGCCCACCTCGCAGGTGGTGCATCATCAGCTCTACCCTCTTTTCACTGATCAAACCAAGTCCTAGAAACATTCTTCAGTTGATATGCAGCTAGCTCAACTCTCTCAGTATCAACAACATACATCACATCAAATACCTTTTCCAGTTCCTCAATGAAGTTCTCTGGATCCTCAGTAGTGCTTGAACCAGTGAAACTTGGAGGATTCATCCTTAAGAACTCATGAATCCTTGAAGTGTCAGCCTCATTCTATCTAGCTCCTCCTTGCTGCCCAACCTCGTTAGTCACAGCCTGACTTAGCATCCTGATTGCTTCTCTGAATTCAGCATTGGTAACTTCTCCTTGAGGTTGCATTTCAGGTGCATTTGGTAACTCTTGTTCCTCAACATTGCGTCTAGCAGGATGACCTCTGACAGCTCCTCGTGGAGGCATGATTATCTAAAAACACGCGCAAGCACGAATTAGAAGGAAACTTTTTAGAGATAAACTCTAACGCACGAAATGAGTGTGAAGAAGTGAGATAGTTCCTAAATGTTGCAGCCTCCTAATTATAGATATGGCGCGCTTCACACCGATAACTAGGACTCTACAGACACGGCTT
The DNA here is from genome assembly GCA_029582605.1 of Solanum gracilifrons. Classification (NCBI taxonomy): domain Eukaryota; kingdom Viridiplantae; phylum Streptophyta; class Magnoliopsida; order Solanales; family Solanaceae; genus Solanum; species Solanum gracilifrons. The sequence goes on from JAJOOH010008198.1 coordinate 17,152, forward strand.
CATAGACTCCTTAAGACTCTTGAACTCTGGGCTCTAATACCAAATTTGTCACCCCCCGAGCCTACACCCTGGGCAGGACTGGCACTTAAAAACCATTGCTGGCCTCAAGCGAACCCTTGGCCTGGCTTACTGACTCAGCAGAAGACTCTAAAACATGCTTACTATGATCAAAGTGAACTTACTCAAATAATTTTAGTGAAATAGCTCAGAATGTTTAATAGTCAACGTTCAACTTGGCCAAAATGGCAACTCAAGTCTCAACATATGAAATAATAATGTAAAGACATCTGACTACTAACTATCTATGAAGCCTTCTAAAACAAAGAGGGATGTCGGGACAGGACCCCCGATCATCCTAACATCTGAAAGACTAGAAAGCAAATAAAGGAGTCCTCCAGAATGCAATGAGGCTCACCAACAGACTCTAAGTGCTCAAGCTGGATCAAGAAGGCGCTGGATGTTGATCCTGGTTACTTGCGTCTGCATCATAAAACGATGCAGGCTAACTGACATCATTACATTGAATGTACGAGTATGCGAGTTAGAATGCTAAAACAAGATATAGGCTTGAAAGGATTCTGAAAGGAAACACTTACCTGGCTCTTCTCAACTTCTAAATAACTTAACTCAAATATAAAGAAATGAAACACATGTAATATATATAAAGCTTATAAAACAGTTGCAACCAACTTAGTCCGTTAAAGATAAGAAATAACAAACTCAACTTTACTCATATAAGAAAATAATATGGTTTTCTGTGAGAGATTCTCTAACCGACAACCACCACTATGAGCCTAAGTGGTGATACAACGTTTTGCCTACGCTGCCAGAACTAGCCTATACTTTGCCGTCATATAGAATGCTTAACTTAGTGGATCCACTAGCTTAACTTATGTGATCATCTAAAAAGTATGACCCATTAAAACCCATGATGGCTACATGATTTATGGAGACTTGAGTTAATATGAACTTGCATCCCTATAACGGTGCTCAATACTACTCCCAAAAATATACTTAGCTCATATGTTTTAAAACAACTACTTTCTTTGGTTTGAGATAATTACTCAGAACTTAGCTTGAAAGCTCTCTTGGAACCGATATTCCTTTTTCTTGCTCAAATGTGAAAACATTTATAAACTCTTTGGGAATACTTAGTTCCCTAATAGCTTTTTGAGAAATGAACTCAACTCTTTACTCTTTGCTTAACTTGAAACTTAAGTCTTAAAACAAAGTTAAAACGTTTGTTAAAGACTTTTGAAAACTTTAAAAAAAAACTTTACTTGACTTGCTTCTTAACTTCTAGACTTGACTCTTAACTTCTCTTGACTTTGATCATAACTGCTCTTGACTTGACTCTTAACTGGTCCTTGAATTGAATTATGGATTCAAGGATTTTGATTTGTGATAGGAAGGATCACATCATGTTTAGGAATGATCTTAAATAGCTAAACATGAGAAAAGTCACGAAATCACCGTCTTGGAACAAGTTCATGACGCGGAGGTGTTTTAAATAATTACTCACGAAATTAAATTTTGAGACAAAGGAGTCCGCGTCTTAACCGCGATGTGGAGAAATTTTTTGTACACAGAGGGAGCAAGTCCGCGACGCAGACTTGCGTGCCAAAACACCCTCGACTTTTTTCTTTTTCATTTTCTAGCCCCAATTCTCCTAAGCTCGACTATTGATCTCAAATTCACTTTAGATCCTGATACCCAGCATAAGTACTCAAGAACCTAACTCAAACAACTCTAAAACTCAACGTAACGATATCAGAAATTCCTCAATTCAACCCAATTCAAGAACAACATTCAAATTCAAGAATTTATGTCAAGAACATCAACTTTCAAACTCTTTAAGAACGAATTATGATATCATAATATGAAATCATGAAATGAAATTGAAGTTTTGTTGGATATGTGATATGGAATTTTTGTGTTTATATTTTCTCATAAACATAAAAATCTCATAAGTTGTAAAAACTATAAAAATAGACCAATTGTTTATTCAATCTTACCAAATAAATAAAAATTTATAAAACCGCAAAATAAATTATTACAACGTTATTTGTTCCCCACTTAAGTAACTATTTCATCAAACTTTAATTCAATAAAAAAAATTGAAGATAAATTGTAGTGAACTAGTCTTTAATATAATCCTCCCACTTAATACGGACAATCTCCTCACGTGAGCTTGCATTTCTCGACCATGTGGCCGAGAAGACGAACCAACATTGTTACTTTGAGTCAATTGTTGGTCAATATCATCCACAACTACATTTTCATGCTCATAGACCATAAATATTTCATCACTCCTTTGGTATTCTCGCAAATAATTATGTAATACTACACAAGTTATGACAATTTTCACTTGTGTGTCAATATCATAATGGTTCATGCCTTGTTTCAGTATTCTGAATCTATTATTCCAAATTTCAAAAGTCTGTGGGGTTGTTTTACCAAAATATAAAATTGTGGATCAATTTTTTTTATTTAAAAAATCTCAAATCGATATGGGAATTCACATATCATGACTTTTAGTAGGCCTTTGGCCATGCAATACCATATCACGATATGAAATCGTGAGATGAAATTAGAGTTTGGACATGCGATTTTACGCTGATTCCATATCAAGAGATGTGATTCCATATTCTCCAAAAACCATGATATGCAAATTTCATATCATGATTTGAGATATTTTTAATACAAAAATTGATCTACAAGTTTATATTTTGTTTAAAAAAAACCCCACATTTATATCTATTAACCATTTATTTCATATGTAAATAAAATTTATAATCAGATCATTACTTTTTAAAAATTATTATTCTCACCGACATAAAATTTATTATGCTTACCAACATATAGTCACTTTACTCACACCAATCGATTTTTAGCTCCATACAAAGGACTACACTATCATTTGCAGGATTCCAGAGAGAGTGAAAGAAAGCCTCAAGATGCCAAAGAAATGTTTAATTACAGGCATTCATCTCTGCGCATTGTGATTGCACGAACTTTTGAAGCTTGGAAAAATAGATTTAGAATACTGAAACAAGGCATGAACCATTATAATGTTGATACACAAGTGAAAATTGTCATAGTTTGTGCAGTGCTACATAATTATTTGCGAGAATACCAAAGGAGTGATGAAATATTTATGGTCTATGAGCATGAAAATATAATTGCGGATGATATTAACCAACAAATGGCTCAAAGTAACAATGTTGGTTCGTCTTCTCGGTCACATGATCGAGAAATACAAGTTCAACGTGAGAAAATTGTCCGTACTATGTGAGAGGATTATACTAAAGACTAGTACACTACAATTTATCTTCAATTTTTTTATTGAATTAAAGTTAGATGAAACAGTTACTTAAGTGGAGAACAAATTGCTTTATAATAATTTATTATGCGATTTTATAAATTTTTGTTTATTTGGTAAGATTGAATAAATAATTGGAGCTATTTTAATAGTTTTACAACTTATGAGATTCTTATATTTATGAGAAAATATACAATATAAAAATTTCATATCGCATGTCTAAATAAAATTTCAATTTCATCTCACAATTCCATATTATGATATCATGTCATGATACCATATCGCATGTCCAAACAGGTAGAGAATATGAAATTCCATATCATGACATGAAATCATGAAATGGAATCAGCATGAAATTGCATGTCCAAACCCGATTCCATCTCACGAGATATGGTATGACATGCCCAAAGGCCTACTTATTCTCAACAAGTGCAAAATTTTCTAACAATACGACTGGGCATTTCCCTGCATTTACACCTCAACAGGGCAACACCAGTTACACCACCCACCCAACCCCGCCTTGTCCCCCATCTCCGATCATCTCTGCAAATCTGAGAGCTACCGGAAAAAATGTCACACGGAGACACTATACCTCTTCACTCCTCATCCCAATCCGATATTGATGAAATTGAAAACCTCATCTATTCCAATCCTTCTACTGTCCTTCCAGCACGCCCTCCTTCTCCTCCTCGTGCTGCCATACCTGTTTCATCTTCTCCCTTCATGCCTTCCAATCTTCGCCCACCACCTCCTCCTACATCTACCACAACCACCAATTACAAACCGACACCTGTCCCTTCCATTCCATCTCCACCACCCCTACCTTCATCGGGACAGTCGAATATAGCTGCTACCGGATTCGGATCGCCGCCCAATACCCTTACCGAACCCGTTTGGGATACCGTCAAAAGAGATCTGTCCAGAATTGTTAGTAATTTGAAGCTGGTGGTTTTCCCTAATCCTTATAGAGAAGATCCTGGCAAAGCGCTTCGTGATTGGGATCTATGGGGACCTTTCTTCTTCATTGTTTTCCTTGGTCTCACTTTGTCATGGTCTGCTTCTGTTAAGAAGGTACATTGTCAAATTTTATCAGCCTTTATGGTGATAAGCATTACCACTTTACTGTTCAAACTATCGGTTGAGTCTAATTTACTTGTGTCTTATGCTAGAAGGTTCTGAATTCTGTAAATGTTTTAGAAGCATTTATTTTTGTGATTGTGCATGTTTTGTAGTTTTGATGTATAATATATGTAATCCTAGTTAACTCTGGCACAAGGGGCACTCAAATTAGATCAAGTTATAGCTGAATAAAAGGACGCTGGGCTTTGGACCTAAACAACCCCACTTTAGCTCATGAGGGAAGGATTGTCCCATACAAGAGATAACAAACCTATTTTCTTTATCAATAGGTCACTGGTAACACTCTCTCGCCAGCCTAAGATTGGACATCTATGGCATGGAAAACATAACATGATGACCCAGTATTGGGTAACCAAGAATGAGGATGTGTCTAGATCTAATACCATGTGAAGAAATGGATCTTTAGCCTAATCCAACCCATAAGCTAGCTTATGAGGGATGATTGCCTATGACGATAGAAGGAGAGCACAACCTATTCCCTCAATCAACATAGGACTTAATAGTTAACATTCCCCCGTATGATGAGGACTGGACAACTGGAGCGTGTATAACATAACACAGGGCTCCAACATTGAGAAGCACACCAATATGGATCAATGAGTTTTGCTTTGATACCATGATATGACATGGCTATGCTGCCCGTCCCTTGTTCAAGAGAAAGCGAGGACTTTCTTTTAGCTACTGGCAACCATGAGCTGTATTTTTCTTCTCTTCCTTGTTGTATAGTATTGGAATGTAATGAGCCTGAATGAATCGGGATTGACATAAGCAGATTCGTTCAGCCAGCCCAACTAGTCTGGGATTTGAGGGGTAGTTGTTTTTTTTACAAGAAAACCAACAACTTTATTTGTAGTTTCTTGCATGTCCTTTCTGGTCCAGTTCTCTTTTCTTCCATCTCCACTTCTTTAATGTGCTTACTTCTAAATTGTCTCTCCATTTCACCATAAATATCAACTATTTGATTTCTTTTTCAGCTCCTCATCTAGATCCAGCCCAAAAGAGAACTCTTGGAATTGCCTAAGTTTTCATCTTTTTGCTATCTAGCTGTCTATTTTTATTACAGTTCACATTGTAACCATGCTGGTGGTCCTACTCCTTCCCCTTATAAGTTGATGTCTTCTTGTGGACATATCCTATAGACTTGCTAGGGTATAGTTAGCTTGGTTTAAAAATGACTATAAAAACAACACAGTTGAATGGGTGCAAATAGTTCTATTTAGTTTGTACATGGAAGTCCAACATGCCTAGAGTTTATATTCTCTTTGGCTATTTTTTTTTTTTTTGATGACAAGGGAAACCCGCAGCCGCTACCCTTTGGGTGCGCACAGGGTAAAACCCCTGCTCCTATGCAATAGCTCGCAAACCACATAAGAAAGGTAACCCGCACTAGGCAAGCCTGGTGCGATGAGCTCGACCCAGAAGGCAAACCCTGGCAAGGGGTTTCGAACTTGAGACCTCCAACATGGAAGTCCCAACCTCAAACTATAAATAAATCATAAACACAAAAATGTTTGCAACCAAAATGAATGTTTACATCAGTAGATCCAAACCAAAAGTATACACAAGAGACAAAGCTAAGCTCTTTATCATCTTATTAGGGACCTTATGATGTCTATAACAGAAACAAAATCATCTATATACCCTAATTTGCACCAATAACAAAAGTTGAGAATACAATTCATCTTACGTGTTTGTAAGGAACTACTAGTATCTTCAAAACACCTAGATTCCTGTTTAGAAAAATAATAATAATAGGTACTAATATGCTCTCAGGCTCAGTTAATGAGGTAGTTACCTAAGGTCCTTTTCGGACTTTGGATACCTTCTCCGGTGGTATTCGATCGCCGAGATCATTATAAGTCTCCTTTTCCTTCTTTTAAGTCTTTTATTGGTCATGGATAATTTTATTTATTTTAGATTTGTGGGGAAGTCGTTTGACATTATTGAGTTTAACGTATATGAGTGAGAGATGCAGAGATAAGGCTACCAGCCTTTTCTATGCCTGAAGTTCAATAAACCTGGTTGCTTTATTTTTGTCATTGCTGTCAAAGGGAATTCTAGGTCAGTTACTATTGTGCCAGAGAACAACTTTAATGAGGGCTAGTTGACTTTGGTTTCAAAGTTTGCCTGCTTCACTAATAGAGATAAATTCAGACAGGGGGCCTTAAATACCAAAAGGACAAGGGATGTGAGATGTCAGATTGTTAAGTGATGAAAGAAGCTTTAAAGAAGCATTAAATAAATCTACATGGATCCATGATGGTGATAATGGGGAGATAATGAAGGGCTTCCATGGGGGGAACAAAGCTGTCTCAGGTTAAGAATTCCCTCTAAGAAGATGCTTAGTGGTCAGTTTCGCTTAGTGCGATGAAATCCCTTCACAAAATGATGTCAGAAAATGGGCACATTAGGCTTGGCATGGAATACATAACCTCGAAGTGTTTGACATGAACGAGATTCCATTCCTATTTGAATTTCAAAGTGTGAAGGACGCAGGCATGTCATGAAAGAATCTTGGAGAAAACCAGGGAAGCAGTCTCAAGCTGGATTGGTGGTCATCAATAGCTAGAGCATACTCAATTAGTACCAATTTCTATTGGTATTGGATTAGGGTTCTAGGTCTGCCACTTCAACTATGGTCCAACAGGGGTTATAAAGGAGATTGGAGAAAAATATGGCGGATGGTCGGAGACGGAGCTCAAGAATCACTTGAGATGGGATTGAATTAAAGTAATGGGTCGCTGAAAAATCTTCCAACGTCGGTTGAACTCGGAGATGGGGAATGGAGATTCACTTTACCAGTATGGGTAGAAGCGCCGACAAAATTTGAAAAAAGTTGGGTTGTTGGATAACCAAGAGGGGACAACTTTTCACGGAAAAGGAGCTAACAGCTTGTGTCAGTCAATTGTGGAGAAAGGGAAAACTCCAAGGAAGGGGAAAGGGATAGCTAGGAAAGATCTGTTGGATAATGGATAGGATTGAGGATTTTACACCATGGACAAAGATGATGGGCACGTGGCTGGATGCAACAATTCAAAAGGAGTAGGGCCAGTGGAACAATTTTTCTCCACTTCGTATGTTGGGCCTTCTCTTCGTTTAAATGAAAGTGGTCCTTCCTCTCATTTTAATGAGAAAGGACAGAAAGGCTTAATGAAAAATCCTACAGCTTAGCCTTTCACTGAAAGCATAAATGCTCATGTGGACATTGTAGAGGAGCTGCGAACTGCGACAGGTTTTAACTATGAAGATGAAGCAAGGGGATGTTCGTAAGAGAAAGGGTCGAGGATCACATGTAGAGGATCGACACGAACCATGAAGCAGATGTGATCATAATTCCTATAGCTGTGATCTCAGAAACTGAGTTGATTGATGCAGATGGGATAATGTGAAAAACAAGGGAAGGGACACAAATGCAGCTGATTCTGATTGAAGAGCCTACACCTATCCAATATGACCCAAGTGAGTGTAATAATGAGGTGGAATCTGATGCAACATCCTGGGTGCAGCAAAATACAATTAAATTAAGCAAAGAATTTGGAGCCATTTTTAATGGCTTAGAAAAAGATGCAGAGCTCCTCTTTGAGAGGCTAGATCAAAGAAGAGAAATGTCAGAGTCAAAAACAACCTTTTGATCCCAAAAGAGGTTAGTAATTTAATTCTTTGAGGTCAACTATAAGGATGGGGAACCTAGGAGTAAGCTGTGAAAGAGGAGAAGACCACCAATTAGAGATCAATGAAGATTAAAACTGTGTCATGGGACGTGAGGGGTTTGAATGGGGCAAACAAGAGGAGACTGGTTAAACAATTAATTCACCGGTGGGGGGGCAAACATTTATGTTCTTTTAGAAACAAATATAGGAGGGGTAAGCAATTTGATGAGGGAGTTGTGGGCTAATAGATCGGAGAAGTACATTTGGATGCCAGGAGTAGTAGAGGAGGGATTTTGATAATGTGGGATAAAAGGGAGTGGGTAGAAGAGCTAGTGTAGACTGCAGGCCAGATGATAACTTGTAAGTTCACAGATCTTCCTTTCTTTCTTAAACTCATGCCCAGTCAAACTATGCCACATACTTTTCAATGGAGGGATTGTGTATACCTCAATTTGTTGTTTCAAAGGTCTGAGCATCACAATTTTACCTGATTCCGATTATTGGATGGTTGACAAGTGCATAGTTACTTTCCTTGGTAAAGAACTAGTTACCTTTGATATCCTTTATGCGTCAACAAGGGCAAGATTGCGGAGAACAACTATAGTAGCCCATTCAGTTTCTCCAATATCTTGACTCTTGAGATATATATGTTGACTGTGAGAGACTTCCAGACTATTAAGCTGGTGAAGATTCCAATCTGTGCTTTGTTAGGATGACTAGTGGTTACTGTAGAAGGTAATGCCTTCAGGTGGAGGAAACGGAAAGAGAGGGATTTAAGTGCATTTTATCTATGCATTTTGGTTTCTCCATTGCAACTATTAATCCTATTTATTGTGTACGGGTTATTTAACGAGGATGAGGACAAGATCATTTATCCTTGCTTTTCTTGCTTTGTGCTTACGAGATATTTTCTTGTTTTCCTTGCTTTGCTTAGCTTAAAATATTTTAGCAATTCTCTTTATCAAAAAAAATTCTAGCAATTTCTTGCCCGTCCTGTGAAGGCCCTTCCTGCATTTTTTGCTTTACCTCTTCATTTTAAGCTGTTGAGGTCGAGGTTTAAGTGCCTCGTGCTCAAAGTGTATATTGATGTTGTCACAAGCCCTTCTACCACTCTAATGCAGCTTCACCATCTATCTCATGGTGGGAGATTAATTAACTTGGAGTAGATAGCCGATGATCACAAAGAGGAAGTTACAAGTTCTGATCTGACTTTGTATAGCTTGCTTGAATAATAAAAAAAGAGAAAATCAGATATATAATAGTTAAGAATTTACTGGTCTTAAGAAGGAGAAGCAGAAGTGGTAAAAGAAGAGAAGATGCAATGGGAGGGAATGAAGTATAAACAGAACTCTAACAAAGGTGCAAATAATAAACGTCTAATTCTAGTGTCAATACTCAATAGTCCTCTTCTATGTAAAACTATTCAAGCTTGTATATATGATGGAAGACGAGTGTCATAGCTACTTTATAGACTTCCCAAAAGTGGTTGGTCAAAACTAAGACTTACAGTGAGACTTACCTAATCAACCTGGAAGACATCAGTGCATATTTTGCTATACTTGGGGAAAAACGTGAATGAAGAAGCATGTTAAAGAACTTCAAACTCTTCTGTTTCATTAACTGGAAAGATTCTTCTGAATAGAAACCCTGTCGGCCAAAGAGAATCCTTCACTTTAAACTGGGTATTGGTATAAATGTGATCTGTGAGTCCTAAACTCAAGATCACTCAGTTCTGCCTTTTGTATTGCACACCCCAATGCACCTACTTGGTGCTACTTGGTGCAAACCTTATCCCAAAAAAGAGGATCACTTAGTTTTCATGCATCTCACTGTGGGCAGTTCTTATTCATGTCTAAATGAACCTTTTGCATTTCTTTATTGTTTTAAATTTTTTGCTTTTATGCTGTTACTAGTTATCTCTTATTCAACATGGTGTGAGGAGTTACCTTTCTAGTTTGAGAACAATCAACAATGTTTCTGTGGACCCATTAACAAACCATCAAGAGTTTATCAAATGTCAAGTGGAAATGTTGTTTGTCTAGACAGTTAAGTTATTTTCAGACAATTTGATGGAATGAATAGATCTAGATCAGTTTTTGGACTGTTGAACCTTAGGTTGGGATGGATCTTGCTCAAATATGGCATGCTGTCTTGTTACTGTAACGAAGTCCACAGGCACCCTTTATTTTACTCTTTTATATTATACTTCTTTTAGTTGCCTGTGGTTATATATAGCCTAACCAAAATAGCTTGGACTGTTTATATAACCAAACTGAACTAGTTGCGACTGAGGCTTATGTGATTGATTAATTGATATTTAATTGCCTGTGGTTTGAATGATTTAGTGATGGATTACTGACTACCGGATTTATTTTTCTTTAAATTTTCTTCCAGTCCGAAGTTTTTGCTGTTGCATTTGCTCTGCTGGCTGCCGGTGCTGTCATCCTGACATTGAATGTCTTGTTACTGGTAATGAAACTTTCTCAACCCATGCCTATACAAAATAAGGTCAAAACATGAACAACAAAAGAAGAAAACACCCTAATATGGGTATATGCTTAAGCATCTTTAGGCAATTACTAGACATATACTAAAGATGCCAAGAGATGTCAGATATTGAACATATAGGGAAAGGGAAGCTCACTGGTGCATATATACCCAGGAATGCATTCTATAGGTTCCTGTCACTAAAGGAATACCATTATACCAACACTAATGAGTGTTTATGCAGATTCCTTTTCACAGCACTAAAGTAGTTGAGAGTTGCAGAATTAATGTAAATGATGTTTCTCTTACTTAAGATGAAATTAATGAGTTTGACCTGCAGGGCGGTCACATAATCTTCTTTCAAAGCCTCAGTCTTCTGGGTTACTGTCTATTCCCACTTGATGTTGGCGCCTTTATTTGCATGCTAAAGGACAATGTGATATTGAAGGTGGTTGTGGTTTGTGTTGCACTAGCTTGGAGTTCTTGGGCAGCATACCCCTTCATGAGTACAGCTGTTAACCCTAGGAGGAAAGCTCTTGCCTTGTATCCTGTGGTACTCATGTATGTATCTGTTGGATTTCTCATTATCGCCATTGATTGATGGCAGTCATGCCTGTCATGAAAATGTATGAAGCTGATAAATGCACACTGAAGTAGGCATGTATTGTAGTGGACTTTTTGATTGCCATATGAAGTTTTGTTGATAATTTTGGTTCGACCACTGATCTCACATTTTGTCCTCATGTCCTAGAGATGTTATATACATCTAGTTATGTCTGGTGTTATGCTGTAAGCCTGAAATACTGTCTCTGCTGTGTAAGATATCTTCTGCTGATGGTCTCTTCATTCATGGGTGTCGATGCCTCTGAGCACTATGGTTGATTGGTCACATGTCATACTCGTCTTGTTAGTTAATGTGTCAACTCTTTTTTCCTCGCTGATTAGGGCCAAGGGAGACTTGGAAAGTTATATGGAATCATATACTAATATTTGTAATTGTTACACTTTCATGAATACAAAGGAGAAGCTTGCACATAATTATACAATGTTTTGTATCACTCTTTTATTTTCAAATTCTTTTTACCTGTTCAGTAATATTTGTTTAATACATGATTTGTTATCTGAAGTCTACATGTGCTTGCAAAATAGACCTGATATGGTCTAGTTGTTGCTCACCCATTACTGGTCTAGGGATAGAATGAGAATTAGACAGTAGCATTGAAATGTTAATTCTTTCTACAACTAGATTGACTTCAAAGAAGTTTTTTTTTTCTTGGTTTCCCACCCGGTGTCTGTTATCTACATTGGAATCCGACTAAATCTGGATTCGTGCTGGGAAGTTCTACATTGGAGGTTAAAGCGCACCCTAACAAAGGCGACTCTATAGCCAAGGGCTCGAGCCCTAGACCTCTTGATTAAGGATGAGGGAGTACTTACCACTCCACCAACGACCCTGACACTTCAAATAAGTTATTACCGATGTGGAAACGGACCTGTCATTTGTTGCCTGAAAAGTGTAGGTATCATTGCTTTGACCAGTAGATATGGTTTGCTTCAGCTGGTCATAACAGTACAAATAGAAAAGTGTTAGAAGCACCATGATTTCAGAATCTATATTCAAAATCATTATTATACATTATGCACATAAAATAGCTTGGAAATAGTAGAAAAAAGTAAACGCACAAAAAAGTCGAATCAGGGTCGAATTCTTAAAAAGTCTTGAACCATTTGTTTGGATTGGAAAACTACATGGCAGTTGTTTACACTTAAATAAACAACATGACATAATGCTTGTAAGTTTGATCACACACAGGTTAGAGAGGGAAGAGTATCATACAATGAGTCTTGAAAAGAAGTTGTTATTATAACGAAAGAACTTATTCCTATCATGATTTATTCATATAGGTTTTTGAGTTGTAATGGTTAGTTTTTTTGTGTTGATTCTAACACAATATTTTGATTACTTAGTTGATTGTAGTAGGTGTTATTTTGTGTCTGTTAAGGATTTTCATTGACGGCATAGAGTGATATGCTCAAAATTACCTATATAAAATGATGCAACGATGTATAGTCAAATACAGTTAAAGTTGTGGTCTACTCCCACAAGAATAAGTGTGAAAAAACTACCAAATTAGATGAATATTTGATTGGTGATCGTAATTTCTATTTCATTTATGACATAATGCTTGCAATTAGATGAATATATTTAATATAAAACTTCACACTCAAGATAGGGAAGGAAGTAGAAAGAAAATATTTATTTAACTTACTGAATACTGTTTTTTTATGAAGTTGTAAATCAATAGGATTGAAGAACCAAGTTGTGCCCCAATCTATGAAATACAATGTCCTAAATTTTCATGTAAATACTGTAATTAGTTGTTTTAGATATGCACTCTAAACTATTACTTAATGTTTTCGAATAATTTAATAATATAGCTCTTAATGATTTTCTCAAATGCACAAGAGTTACTATTAAACTTACGTCAAGTCAATTCCTTATTTATAAATGACTCTATTAAATGAGGATTAGCGTCCTAAGTTTTCGTAAATTATTTCTTTCAAATTTGAGTTCACTTTTCCTAGTAAACTAGTCAATTGACTTAGGTTGATGCAACCACCAACCAATAATTAAGAATAAAAAATAACGAGAAAATTCAAAATCATGCATTAATTCGAAAACCTTATACTTCATGAACACAACACTCATATTGGATTCACAACCTCAATAAAGGAAAGAGTTCCTTTTACATGTTTAATAAAGTTGTTCACTTTGTTGTTCAGGAAGTGGGAAATGTGACTAGTTTCTGAGAGGAAAGTTTCCATTGATGTATTTAGGGTGTCAAATTGGTCATGCTAAAGAAAATACATTTTACAGAGTTAATTAGGAAGATCAAGAACAAGCTTCAAGTCTGGAAAGGAAGCTACTATCATTTGGAGGAAAGGTTGTTCTGATTAAGAATGTACTACAAAATATTCTCATATGCTTACTATCATCTACTAGTCCTCCAAATTGTGTCATTCATGATATACATATATATATAGGATGTTTGCAAAGTTTTTGTAGAACTTCAAGGAAGAGGGCAAAGTTAAACACTGGATTACATGGGATACTATTTATTTGCCTAAAGAAGAGGGAGGCCTTGATTTCAGATCTTTATTTGATATTTCAAATGCTCTTTTTGCTAAGTTGTGGTGGAACTTTAAGGACCAACAATACTCGAGAAAAGGTCCAAAATAGTCCCTCATTTTTGGGTTAAGACTCAAAGTCATCCTTGAGTTTTCACATGGAGGATTAATAGTCCCTTATGTTTGCAATATTGGTGCACTTTTGGTCCTCCTCCAAAAGTTCTTCCCCTTGTTTTGTTTAGTAGAAATCGTATTGCAAGTAAAGTCGAAAGGTTCATCACGACGATTTCACGTGCAATAGTACACATTTTTCTTTTCTTACAACGTCATATGTTAAGATATTCTTAACTTAGCTACAGTAATATTTCCACTGAGCAGAACAAGGTGTTCTTCTTCTCACCTTCTCTCACATAGAGTTATTATTTCTACTAAATATATAACAAGATGATTGGACATTCCTTACATAAAATTGTGGACAAAATTAATGTTAAAAAATAGGCAAAAATTTAGGGGAGGACCAAAAGTGCACCAATATTGCAAACATGAGGGACTATTAGTGTTCCATGTGAAAACTCAAGGATGACTTTGAGTTTTAACCCAAAGATGAGGGACTATTTTGGGCCTTTTCTCACTTTATGTTGAATCAGTATTGTAAGAGACATAGACCTCAAATGGTTGAATAGAAAGGGGGTGGGTTCTCAAATCTGGAAGCTAATGTTACAATCTAGGGACTCTTTTGATCAAGCAATATGGTGGGAACCAAAAGCAGGACATGCAAGTGTTTGATTTGATAATTGGACTCGCCTAGGTGCTTTGCAATTCCACATGCCTATCAATCATTCTCATGGGAATGTGGAGGAGGTGCATTAATTAGTAGATGGAATACTAACTTGCTGTAGGAGTACTTTAATGAAGAAGTTAATGGTCAGATTCTTCAGGCTTTGAGCAAAGGGCAGAAATCAGATAAAACTTGGTGGATGCAGCCTGCTGGAAATGGAAATTTTTTAGTAGGAAGTGCTTGGGAGATGATTAGACAAAGACAAGAGAAACATAGGAATCTAATGCAAATTTGGGAGAGAAGGATCCATTTTAAAGTTTATTTTCTTATGTGGCATAGAAGGAACCCTATTGGAGAAGTCCTAGTTAGGATGAAATTCACTAATGAGGTTGAATGTTGTTGTTGTGATGATAAGGTGGTTGATCATCTATTTATTCATTCCTCTACTACTGCTAGTCTTTGGAAGCTCTTTGCTGATGTTGCTAGATTACAGGTCCATTAATACAACTCAAACAAGTAATTGACTTATGGTGGGATATTGTAGAGTGTGGTAATAAGTTGAGACCTTTATTTAAGGTTGTTCCTGCCTTTCTCATTTAGAAAATTTGGATAAGAAGAAATATCATTAGATATGGTGGGAACATGCTATGATTTTAGCATTAATAAGCAGTAATTCCTATTTGCTAAAATCAGGTATCCCTAACTCCTGGCCTATTATTGTTAAGTCCCTTGAAGAATGTGTTCCTTTAAATTGAAGTATGGTGGTGGTTTGGAACTACCCAGATTTGGGAAGTTTCAAATGCAACACAAATTGTTGTAGTAAAGAAAATTATGGTAAAGGAGCTTTAGCACTTTTGTGTGAGGAATGGGGCAGGTGATTTGGTGTATGCAGAGTTAAGACAACTATAGAAGTTAAAATTGGGTCTGGAGTATTGTGTTTGTTTATAATGGTCTTGTATCATTGACTATAGAAACTGATTCATTAATCACAAAGAAGATATTAGATGGCATTTGAGAGATTCCTTGGATTTGTCTCTATTGATATGACAAGTATTAAGGAGTTGTTGAGTAAAGGAAATGTGGAGATTGCACATATATAGAGAGAAGGAAACAAAT
Source organism: Solanum gracilifrons (assembly GCA_029582605.1). Classification (NCBI taxonomy): domain Eukaryota; kingdom Viridiplantae; phylum Streptophyta; class Magnoliopsida; order Solanales; family Solanaceae; genus Solanum; species Solanum gracilifrons. The sequence goes on from JAJOOH010008198.1 coordinate 32,774, forward strand.
TGGCAAATGTTTAACTAACAATGTTGTTCATATTGCATTTTAGCTTTTGAGAGATGGTTCAGTTTATACATGTTCTTCTGAAATTGTATACAATGATATTAGTTCCTCTGGAACTCATTTTGTACATGATGGACGAGTATGGGTGGTGATACTGATATTGTCGCGAGTATTGCTCATCTGGTTTCTGATCAATTTCTCGGTTTCTTGTTGCCTTTTCAATCGTTGAGATGAATAAGTCTTCAACGAGATTGAATCGATGACATTTGTTAGAGTTTAAATGTCTACATGAAAGTCACTTATGCTCAGGGTTTCGACTGTATTGAAAGTAATAGAATTCTTTCCTTGAAAAATGACTAGAAAAGAGAATTTTCAATGGTCTAACTCGTTCGTACAAAATCTGTAAAAGATACATACAAAAATCCTACAAAAAGTTTTTATATTAATCCACAAATTCTAAATTAAAATCTAACAGAAGTACCAAGTTGACACCATTTATGGATCGTAAAAATCACATACAATTCCTAGATATTGTTTAGCTCTCCATAAATAGCCTATTATTGTTCCCTGTCAGTACACCATAAATTTCTTTTCACGACCCCAACCCGCCATGAGTGGAACCCACACTAATTCTCTAGTGAGAGAATCAATTACCAACCAATTTGTAATTAAACAAACGTCTAAAATAACAGTTTAAAACAAATAAAGATTAAGTTCCCACAAACAAAATTTGTTATCATAAAACATTTGTGAAAATAGCACCTTAGAAACTGAAAGTCGTGTACCAAAACTCTAATCGTCTAGAATAAGGGGATGCAACCCCAAAACAAAAGAAAACATAAGTCTGAAAAGGTCTAAGTCCAAAGTGATGGACTAAGAAGATAAGAGGAATCCATGACAACCCGAAAGAAGTAGTTTACCCTTGGATTCAGATATCGTGTGTCTCACACTTGAGGTCTCGTAACAGCTGCCTGAATATGCCATGTACTCAATATAGAAAGAGCAATTAGAGTATCAGTACACAACCACAATGTACTGGAAGGATCATCGGCCAGCTCTAAAGATATAGATGTAAACATATAACTAAAATATATTAATCGTAATACAACACATACACCAACCAAGTCAGCAATTCCACAAGACTCTCAATCACCAATCCTGACTTACACATTTACATGAAGAATTTCCACATGATTACAAGCAATCTCAATTCACTCAAGGAACAAACATATAAGAGAATAATCAACACACATGGTTCCCGAGCCAACAATTATAAAGCATGAACTAGCGTGGTATCCGATCCGATCCAACCAATATAATATTCTATATCAGGCATGGTACCCGAGCCAACTAATAGCAACATGTACCAACATGGTACCCAAGTCAATTAATAGAGTATTTTGTACCAGGCATGGTACCCGAGCTAACCATCAATCACATATATCACACAAAGTCGCATATATAATGAATCAAACACATTTGCAAGTCACAAGCAAATTAAACAAGTTCATTACATGAGATTGACAACTTGATATCATTTTAAATTTATCCCTTTATATTTTTTCCAATATGTTGTACAAGTAATACTACATAATTAGTTAACACGCGCACATTACATAACTTGAAAAATAAACAACCATCACCTACCTCAAAATAAGCCTTGAAAACTCTATAGAACTTGAGTTTTTCCTTTGTTACAAATTTCAGATTGTTCTTGATCTAAAACAATAACAAAATAACGCAATCAATGAACAATGGCCTAAATATACCTGGGTTATACTCAAATCCTAAACATCAGGTCATTCCTATGATCGTCCCAGCCAAATCAAGGTTTTCCCATCATTAATTTAAGTCAAATCTCTTCCCTAAGATATCTACCATTGATGCTAAGGTCCAAGAATTGAATTACTAAGTTGAGGGGAGTAGTTAACTTATTTTTACCGAAGAATTTGATGGAAAACTGAAGAAAAATCCAAAGGTTGCCCTTTTTTCTTCCCAAAAATGAGTTTGCAGAACAATGATCAGTTTTGGAACTTTTTGCATAAATTTGTGACTTTACCCTGCTATAGCGGCCTCCAACCCGCTATAGTGGGATCCCACCACCAGCCATGCGACTTGCACCGAAGAGAAACTTGGAATTCTTGTAAAAAATTCATTTCGCAATACCCTTTCAAAGTTTGACGTTCTAACCTAACCATTTCATGTCAAGTTTGATAACAAAAGTTGTACTTACTCGAATTCACGTCCGAAAAGCCTTACAAACTCCTTGATGTATTATATAATTGAAGAACCAATCCAAGCTTAGAAATTTTATCCAGTCCTTTCTCGGATTTCCCTAAAACCCACCTTGCTTAGATTTTGTCTATAATTAGCCTCGTCTAAAATTTTTAAGTCAGTACTCAAAATGTTTTCTTACCCAATTATTTTTTCATTGGCTTACCCATAAATATCGGAAGGTATCATTACAATCAACTAAGTACAAATCACAAATTAATTGACATGCGATTCACATATAATGATTGACGAAATGATCTACACTCGAGGAAGTTCCTTCTTCTTTGACTTGTGTGTAGAACTTTGGCATAATGAGAGAAGTCAAGGATTATATTGATGATTAAAACTGTCAAGTACATGCTCCATATATAGGAGTGAATTATATAGTCCTAGGATTGCTACACTTAGAGTCCTACTACAATACAAATACACAATATACAAGAGTAGAGGTTGACTACTACTACTACAATTATAACTTATCATGGTCGACTTCAGCTAATATAAGACATAGTAGCCTAGTCGACTTCAACTAATGCAATAGCCCCGTCCTAGTGTGACTCTAACTCTCTTTAACATTTAACAATTGTATACGTTGATTGTACCATGTTGATCAACGTGTTCCATATCTTCAGCTTACCTTATCTTCAAAATTTCCCCTCAAGCTAGTGAGTGGAGGAATAGTTACTCCTAGCTTGCCTCGAAATCTAGCAAAGGGTTTCTTTGTCAATGCTTTGATATGAGCTAGCTGATCCTTGGACCTCACAAATTGAGTAAGAAGTTGACATCTGGCCACATTTTCTCGAACAAAATGATAGTTCATTTCAACATGTTTGGTTCTAGCATGCATAACTAGATTGACTGTCATGTACAAAACACTCAAGTTAACAGTTTAGGGAATGACTTGAGATACACTTCAAGATCATGAAGTAGATATGTCATCCATGTCATCTCTGCTATAGTGGAGTCTAGTGCTCTATAGTCAGCTTCAGCACTTGATATAGCTATTGTGGTATGTTTCTTGAAAGTCCAAGAAATACAATTGGCACCTACGTAGATGCTATAGCCTGTAGTTGATTTCCTATTGGTGGTGTAGCCTCCCTAATTAGCATCTAAATATTCATACGACCTACAAGGTGATTTTGAAATAATTTCGAGTTCAGAGTGTAGAGTACCTTTGATGTGCTTAGAATCTTTTTGACTCCGTAAAGATGTTCAATTTTAGGACATTGCATAAACTGAATTGGTAGATTCACTGCATGAGTGATGTCAGATCTTATGAGTGTCAAATATTGGACACTCCCTACTATCATTCTGTATAAAGAGGCATTGATAAGACTTCCCAAAGCTTCATGTGAATCATGATTTTGAGCAAAAAGAGTAGCTACAGCCTTTGCCAATGTCATAGTTGTCTTGTCCAATAACTCATAAACATACTTACTATGACTCAAGTGAATTCCTCTTATAAAATACTTGACCTCTACTCCCAAAAAAAATGTGTAATGGACTAAGATTTTTCATAGAAAATTCCTTTTTAAGTTGTAGAACCAAATCTGAGACATGTGATAGATTACTTCCTGTTACAATAATGCCATCTACATATAACAAGAGTAATATGGTACTTCTGTGAGTTTGAAAAATGAACAAGGATGGATTTGCCTTACTACAAACGAAACCAATATGTAAGAGATGAATGCTAAACCTATCAAATCAAGATCTTAGTGCCTATTTAAGAACATACAATGCCTTTTTTGGTAGACACACATGATGAGGATACCTAGGATCAACGAATCTAGGAGGTTGACTCATGTATACCTCCTCTTACAAGAAACCACGGAGGAATGCATTTTTGACATCTAGTTAAACAATGTATACCTCCCACTTAGAGCTGACAACAATGAATAGAACCACTCTAATAGTTGTGGACTTAACCATAGGGCTAAGAGTTTCTTCAAAATCTATCTCTTCAAGCTGTGACAAAGCCCTGGCAACAAGCCTGACTTTGTATCTATCTATTATTCCATTAGCCTTTAACTTGGTTGTCAACATCCATTTTGAACCAACTAAGTTTATACCAGAAGATTTGGGTTTCAATATCCATGTCTTGTTGTTATGTAAAGCATTGATTTTCTTCTGCATATAATGAGGTTACTTTAGTGCTTCCTTAGTAGTTTTTGGTTCCTCAAAATTTCTTCTTTGTTGTTAGCAACAAGTGACAGGTGATGTTACTTTACCTTGTGTCTAGTGATCATATGATTCCTTTGTGATGCATGAAGTGTATCAATTGAGACAACTGATTGTAGTGTAGTATCTTTAGATTGTTGGTTCTCTGTCAGATTTCATCTTGAGCGATCAACTTTTAAGTGTATTCCTTGTGGGATAGTCACAAAGAAGGTGGGATTTGATGGACCACCACTATTTGGACCTTCACGTGCAACATGTTACTCAATACCACTAGTTGATCCTGAATCTGCAACCCGAGTCTCATCACCATTGTCTGGACCTGCACTTTCAACCTATTCCTCATGAACATCATTTAATCCTGCATTTGAGGGATCAATATCATTATCATCATCAAGAGGTATGGGGGCTGTTGGATTTTTTAGTAACATTGTCACCAGTAGCTTGTGTACCAGTAACTTGTAATTCCCCAGAATTAGGATCATTATGTGCTTACAATTTGGAGAAAAATTCAACAAATGTAGCAAGATGAAGTGAGACATTAGTGTTAGTCTGATCTTGACTTGGAGGTACAACAGGTAATGTATTTTCATCAAAGACAACATGTCTGGACACATACACTCTTCTTGTTAATGAATGATAACATATGTAACCTTTGTATAAGCGATTGTATTTTATGAACACACAAGGGTGGGTCTTTGGAATAAACTTGTTACTACCCTTGATATAAGGAGAAAACCTACAACCAAACATCTCTAGGTTATTGTAATCAGATTTCTTAACAAATGGAGTCATCATCTTTAAGAATGAGTGGGGTTGTCTATGAATGAGAAAAACTGCAGTGAGAAATACCTCAATCCATAGAAACAAAGGAAGGTTAGAATGAAGTAGGAGAGTTAATCAGTCTCAACAATATGCATATTTTTTCTTTCTGAAACTTCATTTTGTTCAAGTGTGTTAGGACATGAAATATGCCTGACAATATATACCACAATCTTCCAAATGTTTAATAAAGTTGTTTTGATGAACTCACCACCTCTATCATATTGGAATATCTTAATCTCTTTAGAAAATTGTTTTCCCAATTTTTTTTAAAATTTTACAAATACTTCAAATAATTCAAGACTTCTTTTTCAGTGAATAAAGCCAAGGATACCTTCTGTGATCATCTACAAACACTACATAACATCTTATATGTTGAGAGGATTCAACAGGAGCAGGACCCCACAGATCACAATAAATTTTCAATAAAGATTCCTTCTCAATTTCATTTCTCAAGCCAATAGAAGTTTACAACTTTTGCCTAATTGGCAACTAGAACAAACAATAGGCCCCTTTTTCAACTACTAACATTGATGTAACTATTATTACTCAAAACTTCTAATGACTTCAAACTAGGACGTCCTAATCTAGTATGCCACATGTTTTCTAATGTGTTCCAATTGTGTGCAGCAGTCAGAGCATAGAGATTGTTATCTTCCAAAACATTGAGTTCACTCCTCTTAGATCCCTTGGCCTTGTATTCAATTATACTTTACAACAAAGTTAGTTTCATTAAATTCAAGAGTGCAAAAATTCTTAGTAAGTTTACTAATTGCGTGTAGATTCTTTGTAATATAAGGACTTCTTGTAATTTCAGGCTTGATTTAGTTGTATTCCCAACATGTGTTATGTTTAGTTGTGATTCATTCCCAACGATGATTTTATCTGGTCCATTGTAGTGTTTAAGTTCAGATAAAATACCTGAGTTATGTGTCATAAAACTTTTTGCTCCTGAGTCCATATACAAAGTGTCACCAGTAGCAGATGTATTATGTAGATTGACAACAACCAATGTTTATGGTAGTTCATTTGAAGATTGATAAGAATAGCTCCATCTGTAAAAAAAAAAAAAAAAAACACTTAAGAGCAGTTTGATTATTTGTACCACAAATTTGACATGACTCAGTATTGTTCCTTTCCTTGTTTCCATTTTGGAAACTTTGATTATTCTGACAACCTGTTCCATATCCATTGTTTTGGGAACTTTGTTCCTTGTCCAGCAGGCTTGAAGCCTCTTCCTCGAGAGTTGAAGTTGTTGTTTCCTCTTTCTTGAGAGTAGTTTCCTCTTACCCTACCCCTTTGAGCAAATAATGTCATGTTATGGCTCTGTGGTGGCACCTCTTCTCCATCCTCCCTTATATTAAAACCCGTGAGAGCATTAGCAAATTGATTATGGGTGCGATATGATGTCTTCCCTAAAATGACAGTCCTAACAGTCTTATACTTGAGACCTAAACCTCTAGCAAAATTGATTACTTTGTTATTTTCATTCACAAGTTTGTGAATGGTTGCAAGACCATCATATATACCTTAGAATTCCTTAATGTATTCAGTAATCTTTCTGGTTCCTAGATTAACACTTTGCAGTTGTTGTTTGAGTTGAAACTCATTATCTTTTGTTGCTTGAAGATAAAATTCTTTCAAGCATTCCCACATCTCCTTGACAGTTGAACAACTCATAATCAGGTACATGCTTTCCTCTATCAAGGTTCTTGAGACCTAACTCCTTAGCAATACATCTTTGTCCTCCAAGTCGTCAATGTTGCCACTATCTTCTCCATTCTTCTCAACAATTACAACTTTCTCAACTATCTTTTCAATTGAACAACTACTTCTAGTTGACTCATTCTCCGCATTGAGATAAGTTAGTCTCATCACCAGAATCAACTACATCATTTGTATCCTCCATATGAGATAGTGTGTTGGCTTAAGTTTAATGGAACACGAGGCAATGAGGTGATGAAGCAAAAAGGTGGATAGAGTTTTAGTAGAGGGGGCCTTTGCAGTTTGAATGTGTGGTTACTTTAGATTCAATACTTAGCGAGCGGAAGAGCTTATGAGCTCTGATACCATGTAGAATTCTCACGTAAAGAATTAGAGAAATTAAGGATTATATTGATGAATAAAATTGTCGAGTGCATGCTCCTTTTATAGGAGTGAATTATAGAGTCCTAGGTTTGCTACACTTAGTGTCCTACTACAATACAAATATACAATTTACAAGAGTAGAGGTTGACCACTACTACTACAATTATAAGTCATCCTAGTCGACTTCAACGACCCAATCCTAGTGTGATTCTAACTCTCTGAACAATTAACAATTGTATACGTTAATTGTATCATGTTGTTCAACTTGTTCCATATCTTCAGCTTCTCTTATCTTCAACATTGTGGACCGTGGAGTTGACATACCGTCTATAGACAACATTGTTGATCAGCTTCTTAGCTCACCGTGAATCATTCGCGGTCCGTCAAAACCATTTGTGATCGTAAATCATACCTTCAATTTTCGGATATTCTGGATAGTGGCCCCCTTCCACTTGCGATCAATCAGTAAGTGAATTTTATGGTTATATGTGGCTCCATATTTGACCATCAGTGAGGTGTTCAATTGACACACCTTGGACTAACTGTTAATTTCAAATGTAACATATTCTACTTTTGCTCACACTAGATACAAAAGAAAATTCTGTAATAGGCTAAAAAGCAAAGGACATGGACAAATGATTGCAGAATTGGCTGCTGAGATATTAGATAGGATGAAAATGAAATATTATGGAAATATGAGGGTATGTAAGTAATATAAAATTGGTGGGTTCTATCTATACCATGGTTAGTAAATATTTTGCAGCACCCGTCCGTTTCGTACACCAACTCTCATTAATAGAAATAATTGTTAAATCAACCACTTTTGGGCAGTAACCCTATCAATTTATGTGAGACATTGGAGACCGTGCCAATACGGGCACAATACATGTTATCATTTCGATATCAATTGATGTCGCAGAGTTGGAATTTAGAGATTAATCATCCAAATTTTTATATGTTTTTAAAAAAAATTATTTTAAGTTATTAGATAGTGTGATTTATAATATATTTTATCTATAATATTCATATAAAATATATTGCTCCTTATGTTCCAATTTACGCAAAATTTATATATCTTTCAAATATTTTAAGTTGTTAATTGTTGTAACTTATACTAGTATTTTTTAGGTCATTTGAAAATAATATATATTACTTCTTCTATCCTAATATATGTGGCACCGAAAAAAATTCAAGAGTCAATCGAATTCTTTATGCTTTTAAGATTTAAATATTTTAAACTATTAATAATCGTGATATATAGGAATTTTGCGTAATTTTTAAATATCCAAAAGACTTAAGAAATAAATTATAACGAAGAAAATATAAATATTATATAAATGCACTCGGTTAGAAGCAGATTCGTTGACGAAGAGGTGTCCACGTCTATACATAGTAGTGATTATGTGATGGAGTTAAAATTTGGAGAGACATACAAATTTTATATGGTTTTGAAATATTTTAAGTTGTTATTTATTATAATTTATAGTACTTCTTAATATAAATTTCAAATAAACTATATTACCCTCTATGTCTTGATTATAGAAAAAATTTCAAGAGTCGATTAAATTTTTTATGTCTTTCACATATTTTAAATTGTGATCTATAATACTTTTTAAATCATATAAAAATAGTGCCAATAATTCAAAATATCAAAAGTAGCTTAAAGAGTTGCAAGTTGATGACCAACAACCTGGTTGTAGTCTCTTAAAGTCTATCTCCCATAAATGATATGTCAAGACATAAATTAAGATAAAGTAATAGAATAACAAAATATGGAACTACAAGTGTAATTCAAATTTAACCGAAACTTCAATAATAAGAGCATCTAACATCAAGTGGAAAATTAAATAAAAATTTTATAATAAAAAAAATACAAAGTAGTGGAGCAATAGAGATAAGCAATGGATACATAGGAGATGCTCGCCTTTGTTTGAAATGAAAATGAATGAACATGCATTTGAGCCTGAAACTGATAAAATTCTGGGAAAGCATAAAAGCGGTCATTATACTGAAGGACAAGATATGACCGCGACTTAAGTGATATAAATTAATCATAAATTAAAGCTCTTTCTTGATGTTGTTGGTATAGTTCTTGGAATGAAAATCAAGAAAGAGCACTAATAGTGATGCATTAAAAACAATACCAAAACACCATGCTCCAACTCCTGTGCATCCAAACTCAGTTGTAAAGTGATAATACAACATCATAGCCGATATTATAAACCCAAGCATAAATTGGTATATTTGACAATTTGTCACCAATTTTTTCCACCATGGCCTTTTTCCTATAGCCGATAGGAAATAATAAGCATACATTAGAACATGAATCGAAGCATTGACGATAAGAGCAAGACCCAACATCGATTGCGCATACTGAAGCCCAATATAACCAAGAATGGTCACAAGTGCGTGATGATAGACATGGAGGAACGATAACCTTCGCGATCTAGAACTACTGAGGACGATTAAAAGTGTATCGATAAATTCAATAATTTTTGAAAGATAGCAAATATAAATCCAAAAGAACACAGGTCCACGTGGAAGAGTATGATTGGCACCGGGGAAACATACGATCCACTTCCAATCATGAGGTGGCATTTGGTGTTGGACAGAAAGGATGCCGGCAATGACCATGAGTAGAGAGAGGAGACAGAGAATGAGGCTGTGGATCGCGGTAATATTGCGAATGGTGATGGTAGTGAGGGTAGGGATAAATGTAGAAAAACGGAGCGATAAGAGAGTCAGACATAAGTAAACAGACACTGAAATTGTAAGAAAAGATATGGAAGAACCAAAAGTGTGACCTTGTTTCCATTCAAATTGGCTGATTGTTGGATGGTCAACAAGCCAGTAATGGATATTGGAGTAAAGAGATTCCATGTTTAACCAATGAATATGTCTATCAGACAAAACATATTGTATGCATATATATAGAAAAATAGTTTCTCCATTTCCACGGTATTTTTAGATTAAAAAAAGGGTGGTCAAACATATTCCTATAATATGATATAAATAATTTTAATATATTCTTCTTTATATTATCAATCCAAATTAGTTTTTCCGTGTCACAATTTGGTATTTTTTAAAAATAAACTTACTAGACGTATTTTCTTTTTCGAGAAAATTTTAGAAATAGCAAATATAATAGACATAATAAGGTTCTATAGCCAGAGGCGGAGCCAGAATTTTCAGTAAGGGAGTTCAAAATCTGTAGAAATAGACACACGAAGCAACCGAAGAGGGTTCTACATTTACTATATATACATACAAAATTATTTTAACCATGCATACATAATATAATTTTCCGTCGAAGGGGGTTCGGTAAGGTGGCTCCGCCCCTGTCTATAGCTATAGTTTTGATAATTTCGCACCATAACTATAATTCTGTTTGCTATGGAGGTTGCGGTTTGTATATTTCTGTTCATTTGTATATTTCACTTGTGAATATACAAATAGAGTAAGTATATACAAATTCTTTTCTTTTTTTTACATTTAGGGATTTATCAGATTTCTGTTTGTATAATTTGCTTGTCAATATACAAACAAGGTAATTTATTATGATTTTTTCATAAATCGTATACAAATAATTAGGGTAAGCATATACAAAATTCTTGATTTATACAATCAGAAACCGAATTATACAAATTATAGATTTGTACAAATCAAATGAATTATACAAATCATGCGAATAGCAAAAATTGGGAAACCTGTAACCACGAATTACAATTTTCTTAAACTATAACTATAATACCTAATATAGGCTGGCTATATGTTTGTTATTCTGAGTAATTTCCCCTTTTTCTTTTCTTTTCTTTTCATCATCTTCTTCTCTTTTAAATGTCCAAAAACTTGCTCTTTCGCAGTGATTTTTATTTTATTTTTAAAAAAATTTCAAACCTCTTCTATGAAATTGGGTTATTTTGTTATTAATTGGATGCACGCATTTAAGCTGGTTTCTTTCAATTTTGGCGTAAGTCGTACATTAATTTGCCAGCGGGTAAAGTTATCCATTATATACAACTTTATTATTTGATATAAAAACTCTCTCATATCTTATGACTAGTTACAAAAAATTCGTGGTCTGCACGGGCTTAATATTTATTTATAGAACAATTTTTTTCGTGTGTGTGGTGGTAGTAACTTATTTTTTTCTTTTTTCTACAAAAATCTAATGTGAAGAAGTCTATTGAGATGTCCATAATTAAAGTAATTTTTATTCATCATAAGTTGATTTTTTACTCAAAATAGTTATAAAATTTACACAAATATTAGCAACATTCATAATAATAAAGTTACAATTAAAGAGTATGACTTTAAAACTAAAGGTCAAAACTAAAATGGTCCCATAATTTGGAGAAATGGTGGTTTTAGTCCCCGTGTTATTAACTTATAGTGATTATGATCCTTATGTAATTAGACTAAGCATATTTGATCTTCAATTAGATAAAATGTATAATTTTTGTCCTTATACCAAATTTAATGTTTAACACCGTTAACTTTTGACTCTCCTTTTTTATTCTTCTTAGATTTTTCATTGTTAATTTCATTTTTGTCATTTGGAAACTATTTTGTAAGAACTAATTAAATATACGTGTATCTATGAGAATTGAAAGAAACATAAAATTTATATTCAAGGAATAAACCTGTTCATTTTAGTTATAAAATAGCTTCGTTACAATAAATATCAAAGGAAAGAGTTTCTTGTAACATTTGAAATCATACGGAGGCATGTGCTTTAAACATGCAAATCTCTAAAAAAAAAAATAGATCTAAACCAAAAAATATACTTAAATGAATTATGATAGTACACAAGTATATTTCAACCTTTTCCATTTTAAATTTGTTAATGACATATAGGGACAAGGGGGTCAACATAAATGGAGTCCTAAAACGAAATTTCAATTAGAAACTTAAAATCTAAACAAACTTCATATGTATTTATTTAAAACTTATTTTCTTACACTTTTTAAATATAATTTATTATTTAATATTTTTTTTATAAATGATTTCTTCGAATATTTTTTTAGTTTTATATAAGATTTTATTGATATAACTTTTAAAAACATCCTTTTACTTACGAATTGTTAACATAATTTTTTAAGTAATAAGTTGTGAAATTTCAAATAAAAATAAGAGTTAGAACCATAGAAATTAATTCAAAAAGTTGATAATTTGGTTCTACTTTAATATGTTTATTGTAATGCTTAAAAATTTAAGAAGACACAAAAAAAGAATTTACAACTCACTTTGTTCAACGCTTTTTAACTATTGATTCATATTTTTGATAGAGTATTTCTCTAACTTATCAAAATGACATTACAAAAGGAGTTAGAACAAATAAAATAATGTGAATATTAATGGTGAGAATGTAAGAAGTTCAAGCAATATTTTCTTGATTTCTTCTATTTTAATGGGTTAGAGAGAACTAAATGATATGATTTGTTTTTATAAAAAAATATGTAATTTTATCATGAATAGTAAAAAAATGTTTGATACAATATTTTTCTAGAAAATATTTTTTTGGAAAACAAGTTGGTTGTTAACTTATTTTCTCATTTTGGTTGGTAAATGGAAAATATTTTTCTAGTTTTTGGTTGGTGAATGAAAACCATTTTATTTAAAAAATAACTTTTATTTTTGGTTAGAGAGCAGAAAATACATTTTAGAAAAATAGTTTCTAACTTAAAATCAACTCAGATAATCGATTTGGGACTCAACCCCGATATTCGAACTGAAACACGACCTCAATGACTAGTCCAAAATTCTACTCTGAGATCTGACCCGAAACCTGACTCCGACTCCCAACTTGGCTCGGCATTCGAATTGGAATACCCCTACAACTGATTCATGATCCGACCCTAACTTGGGATTCAACTTTGATTCTTGATCTGAGATTCGACATTCGAACTGAACCCGATCCTAACCCCCAACACCGGCACATTCGATTCAAGATCCGACATTTTGAATTAGGATCCCACTCTGATACCCAACCCTGACATCTGATCTGAAACCTGACCCCAACTCCCGACCTGTGATCTGACATTCGAACTGCACATGATTATGACTCCCGCATGGATATCCAACCTTACTAATCTGGAACCCAATCTCGACACTCGATTCAAGATCTGATTCATATCCAGGACTCAACACCCAAACCAAACTTGACTTTTAAATCAGGTTGCGACCTTGATTTTTGACCCGGGACTTAACTTCTGACTCAAAATCTGACCCCGAGACCTGATTTGGGACCTTACTCCAATTTCCAACCTAAGACACGACTGCCATATTGGAACCTGATCCAACTCTCAACCTAAGACGATCTAACTTTCCAACTAAGAACCATGCCGACATGCAATCCTGACATTCGATCCTAACTTTCGATCAAGGACCCGACTTCTAAATAAGAATCCAACCCCAACTCTTGATCCAACACTCGACAAAAAGCACATCCCGATATCTAACTCAAGATCCGACTCTGACACCAGATTCGAGATCCGACCTCGAATTTTGATTCAGGACCCACTCTCAATATGAGTCCAAACCCTAATCCGATTTAGGACCCAAGAGATGGGTCTGGAATTGAGATTGGGAGTTGGGTCCCGAATCATAAATCAGGAATTGAATCCCATATAAGTATCAAGAATTGATATGCAAGACTTGAGTTAGGGTAGAAAGTTGAGATGTGAGGTTGAAAAAGGAGTTTTGAAAAATATTTTTCATAATTTTTAAATACAAGTCATTTTTCTTAAATTTGAGAAAAATATGTTGATTTGGAAAATATTTTTCAAAATATTTTTATTTAAATAAACCAAACATAGAATTTTTTTAAAAACTTCATACCAAATATTATTTATTCTTGATAAATTTGAGGCCCCACAAAATTGAGGATCTAAGACATATGCCTTTATGTTTTATATAGCATAGAGCCGGCGCTGTATGGGAGTAGGTTATCATCATACATATAAATTGGACTATAGCACTAAAATGCATTTATTCCTTTTCTTTTTTTTTGCCTTCAGTATAAGAAGAATTAAATGTACGGTGGTAGATTTTGTCCAGTTAAAGAAACATCCAAAAATATTCAATGACATTTTGGATTCATGCCACATATTTATGGAATACGCGTTATGTATCGTGTTAATTAATAATAATAATAATATATATATATATATATATATATATAGAACTGAAGAAGACCACAGAGGTTATGCAATAAAAGCTACCTTTGATGGAGAAACTTTCAGAAAAATCCAAGGATTATATATATATATATATATATATA
>JAJOOH010008199.1:0-66239 GCA_029582605.1 Solanum gracilifrons
ATTTTCAAACTTTTAAAGTGTGAAATTTAAACTTTTTATAGTTTTAAAGTTTGAACTTTGAATTTAAATTTTCAAACTTTTAAAAGGTGAAATTTAAACTTTTATAGTTTTAAAGTTTGAATTTAAATTTTCAAACTTTTATAGTTTTATAGTTTTAAATTTTGAATTTAAATTTTCAAAGTTTTAAATTGTGAAATTTAAACTTTTATACTTTTAAAGTTTGAAAGTTTGTATTTAAAACTTTAAAAGTATAAATTATTTTGCTTCTAATAAAATTATAAGATTTTTAATACTATTTGTGTAATTTTCCTAATTTTTTAATTCTAATATATATATTTTTTAATTATAATAATTGGGACCCGGTTTTCGGTCCGGTCCGGGACGGGTACACTGAATTTTTTCCGGAATTACCGGTTTCAGTCCGTCCCGATTCCGGCCCATGGTGCCCGGTTCCGTTCCGGTTCCGGTCCGTCCCGGTCTGGTAGTCTCGGTTCCGGTTCCGATCCCGATCCCATTGCCAGCCATAGATGTAACCCATACATCACATACAAAGTCTGAAAATGAAGGTAAAGAAATCGATAATAGTGTCATAATCCTTAAAACATGTGGACTCATCAACTCTTGAACTTCGAACCATCAATGGGATCAACTAGCCACGGGTATGGAGGTAGGAGTGTCGGACCGTACATTCATGGGATAATGTAGGAACAAGTATGCATTAGTACATGGAATATACTAAATATGGGGGGATATGCATAAAGTAGGCATGCTTGCATGAATGACTTAAACATGTAAGGCATGACCAATATTTGAACATTTAAAAGCTTTAATAAGAAATGAAATGTAAATCATGAAATATGGTCAAAGACATTAACATAAAGGACATGAGAAAATCTTTGGAGAAAACATAGTCATTTTGTGGGATATTAGCTTAACCAACAATATGACCATGAGAGCTATATCATGGATATCTGATATATCCCTCATACCGAAAGAAGGGAAACCTACTTGCCAAGGTAGACTCCGTACATATAATCTTTTGCTAAAGTGGATCCACTAGCTAGGTTATTTAATACAATCCTATGGGGGCACATAGTTAGGGACTACAGGTTACTACTAAAGACTACCCTATTTGAGCCTCAACCTCAATGCCCCCTCGATGCTAAGTCTAAATCCCAACGGAATAGATCGAAAGTCAAATATCAATTTAGCATAGGAAAGGCAATGATCAATACCAATCCATATATTTCAAGATCAAAACGTAGAATAGCTCATTAAACATATTCAACATAGATGAGAAAACCTATATCATCAATGTGAATCCATATGTGAGAAATACCTTTCACAATCATGATCATAATAAGATGTGAGAAAAACTTTCACAATAATATTAATACTTTCCTTTCAAAGCATCCTCAAATTATTTATAATAACGTCATGAAAACATGCATATCGTCATAAATTCAAAATCCCTAGGTTCATGAGTTCATCAAAGAAGTATAGTTGAAAATTATAATTTAGGCATGGGTCAACATAATTTCAACTAAATACCATATATTACCATTGAATTATGCTTTAGAAGACCTAATTAACAACAATCAATCACAATTGAATGAAATCCATAAGATTGGATTGAGACCCTAACCTAAACAATTGAAATTTAGTTGAGAGATTTGGAAACCTTGGGGACCCCATGGAGGAAAGGACTCCATAAGAGAATACTCACATACCTTGATACCAAAAGACCAAGATGGATGGTGAATTGAAGACTTAGATTTGAATCCTAGCTTCTTCTTGTTCTTACTTAGGTTGAGAGGAATTTAGGGAGTGAATTTAGTTAGGTTTAGGAAAATTTAGGAGAATGGGGTTGAAGTGGGTAGTTTTAGGACCCAAAGGCCTTATATAGGTTTTGGGATGAAGGCCAAAACAACATATTTTGATATAAAACAATTAGAAAAAGGCCCAAAAGCCTCTTAAAATAACTGTCGAAGCTCATCTACAGTTTGGACCTACGGTCCGTAGAACTTCCTATGGATCATACTGGTCAACTATAGAAAATTTCAAAAACTATTATTTTTGGACTAACTTTGATGGACCCTGTCTATGACTTGTAGGTCATCCTACGAACCGTAGACACCAATCGTAGAAACCAACTTTAACCTTCAAAATTTCACTAAGTTTAGGACTACCCACGAGACCTATCTACGACTCGTACATAGAGTGACGGGCCATCCTAGTGAGCCGTAAATAAGTACTGAGACTTATTTAGAAAAAAAATATTTTCTTATTCCTATGGTTGCAACTCTACGGCCGGTAGAAGATTCTATAGTCCGTAGATGAGACCCGTAAACACAACATGCAATTCAAAAACTTCTTTTCTTTCTTTTCCAAATTCTGAGGTGTTACACATTCATTCACAAAAAAGTGATACAAGATAAGCTATGTTATTGGATATAATTAAAATACATTTACTATGAAACTTAGTAGTATCTTTCATCTACTTTGCTCGGACTCTTTACAAACGTCGATGTGTGCATGTCAGATACTCTAAAAATAGTGCATTTTGGAGAATTCAACATATGTACAACAACAATTTTGAAGAACCCGAGCAAGATAGCCCTTCATAGTTCAGCCGATCAGGGGAAGAATCTAGTTGGCCATATTTTGTCTATTTTTTAATATATATATTTCTTAACGAAACGGCTAATTTATTCTCAATTTAAATTTGAGTTTAAAGGTTCAAAGCTGAAACTTCAAAGAACTATGATGAATTTGGTTTTGTTAGAATGACGCAACAAAGACTCAAGTAAGTATTACTTGTATTCCTACACTTGGATGACACTGGATATTACAAAAGTTTGCCACTTAATCATTGTTTTTTATACAAATTGCGATAACAAAAGATCACACCTGAAGATTTTAAAGTAATTCATTGCCATGTACTATTAAAATATATATAATGCTTGTAAAGTAGTTATTTTATGGCATCTAGCTCTTTGTCTGTTTTATTAAGGGTTCACGACTAGAATTTCACTGTTTTCCGATGGCAAAATTCCTCGGAATGTAGTTGGAAAATGGGATTTTCCGATGACCTTCCGACTACTTTTTAGTAGTCGGCATAATAAACGTCGGAAAATCTTTACCGACTATAGCAGTCTGACTTTACCGATTACCATAGTCGCAAAATATAAAACAAGACCCGACCATTGAAGCACCTAATGGCTGACTACTGTAGTCAGAAAACTATTAAAATAATAATTAATTAATTTAAACAGTGCCGACTACAGTTGTCGTAATAGTTAATTAATTAATATATATTCTGACTACTGTGGTCAGCATATATAATTTATTTATTAATCATTTAAGTACTCTTCCGACTACTACAGTCGGTATTAATAATTAATATATTCACTGTTTAGATAATCTTACGATTACTATAGTCGTTATTTTTTATTTTCTAAAAAAGAATTATATGATATATTATTATTGCATAAATTGTAGTAGAAAGAAACTACATTTTACTACTCAGAAATATTATTTATTTGGTACACCACTTGCAAAATTATACTATCATCCATCCATAAAAATTCAACAATAAAATCAAACATCAAATACATTCCTAAACATTCGAATTGCATTCAATTCGATTGAGTCTAAACGCTCAAGCATAATCAAAATCAAGTCTAATAAGTATTAAGTTGTGATTCAAAACGAAAGCAAATAGTTCAAAAGACATCTTAATCTCATAGAAAATGTCTAAACAACCATAACACAAACTACTCTTCATCAGAGTCGCTTTCGTCTTCGGTATCATTAGATTCAACCATATGTTTTGCATAAACTTTTGCACTTTAGCAAAGTTAGCTTCAGATGTTTGAAGTCGTTCTGTCAGCTCTGAAATTTTTTTACGCATTGCTTCCATTTCTTCCAAAGATTGAGAAGTAGAAGCACCAGACAATAATGGTGATGAATGACACAAGGAAGGTAGTTCTCCAAGCTCGTAAACTCTACCTTTATTCACACCTCCTGCAACATTTGTCCATATTGATGTAATATCAGTAGATGATGTAGAACCAGTCTCCGAAGTAGGCTGTGTTTGACGCCATTCGTCCAAGCCTCTGTGGAATCCAATCTGAAATAAATGTATAAATGAATCAATAATTTTATTTCTTTCCGACATAATACACAATTAAGTAAAACAGAAGACCATTACAAAGGAAGAAAAGATAAAGAAACTCATGTTTCCCTTCAATGGAGCAAAGAAGAAGAAGTAAAAGTTCCATAGGCATTTCTCTATTGACGACTCTTGCAGCCTCTGAACAAATTATTTCACCAACTGAATGCGTACTAGTAAAATTTCAGATCATATTAATCGATTGCATGATACTATTATACTTCCTCAGACAATACATTGTAAGTATACTAAACAAGGCATATCCAATAAACACAACAAAACAACTTAGAACAAGTGAATGTTGCAATTGGAATGTGATCTCTCTGGTCATGTGATTGCCTTGGAACTAGATGATGAGACTATTTGTAGTGGAATTAAGAATGCAAGTTCTCTTTTCAATCTCTAGTATCTTAAGAAACTAAATTTGGCTTAAAACAGGTTCAATGTTGGCATACCAATTGGTATAGGCAACCTAACGAACTTGTAGTACCTGAATTTATCGAATGCTGATTTTGTCTTGAAAATCCCTACGATGTTATCAAGATTAACAAGGCTGGTTTGGTATTGATACTAACATTAATTGCAGCAGCTTTTTGATTGCAGGAATGAAATTGGCAGGGAAAATTGACATCAGATACAGGAACAACTCATTCAGGAACTTCAAGATATGGCTTGGTACATTCTTAAAAGCATGCCTCTCGTAATAATATGGGAAATCTGGAGATCCTGGTGCAGCTCCAAATTTGACACAGAAAAACCTTTCATCATGAGTCTAAGTCACTGATCACCTTCAACATATATTAACTGATCAAAACTAAGTTCAAGATAATTCATACTTCCGAGAAGTGACGGACAAGCTAGCCTCCCTCGGCCACTCCTTGGAGTCCATACATATATATACCCACATTATAATAGCATCCCAAGAGCTGTTAAAGGACACATAAATATGGTCAGATGGTGTGTACCATCCTTTAGAGTCAAGAGATGTAAACCTAATAACTATATATAAAGTAGTAGTTAGTAAAAAAAATGCTAGTTTACTCTTAATCTCTCAACTCTTTTCCCTGGCTATCAGCAGCAACTAAAACTTGAGAATCCCAATTTGAGACATTTCATTGAGAACTCATCAACATATCTCTTAGAGAGTTTTACAGCAGCTACTTTCAAGATACAATTACTTCTACTAAAATCATCACAAACTTCAATTACAACAGATACTTTCAGCAGGCTGTTTCTTTAATTTGTCTTAATAGCAAAACTAAATACTAAAGAAAATAATAATCATGAGACTGACACAAATTCAAAGTATTCAGAACTTGCGCTTTATCTAACTCTAATTGCCAAATGTTATTCGATTAGTAACAGATCAGCTGTCCCTGCCCCTCATCCTATCTCAAGTTTAAAGAGATGAGGCAAATTGTCGCTATTCTCTTCTGATTTATTGTCATTGAGATCTAAGATTCTAAGATTATGTTAAATGAAATAATATTGAAGTGTTATAACTTATAAATGTCTCCTCTGCACGTGGCTCTATCCATTCTCCCCTTGTACCATCCTTATTTCTTTTTTATGCGTCTCCTCAAATATCTCAGCAATAGACACCTCTTCGCCTTTTAACTTTTTCTGCAAAATTAATAAATAAAAGTTCTACCAAGTTCAATCGCATTTAGATTAAACTAAGGAAAATCAATAAAAACTAGTACCATTTTTCGTCGATGGGCTGTGAAACTCATAGAACCTCCGGTGTGTAAAGAGCCACCTATTACAGAAGCATGAGCTACTTTTGCGCGCTCACACTTTTTCTTAAATTCAGGAGTGTTCCATTTCTCCAAAAAATTAACCCATATTTCATTTTATAATCAACTAGGCTGCTTATTATTTTTTTAAACTTCAAACTACATATTTGAAATTCATATACGAGCTTTCTTCTCAAAAAAGACTTTTATTTTGTTCTCATAACATGGTTGACATGCACACTTCATCTGCATGATAAATATTATCATTAGATTAAAAATTCTATATTTGATAGCTAATATAAAAATAAATTTTATTTGTACCCTAAACTTATTCCATATTTGTCCTCTGATATTGTATGGAAACTCTTTACATCTACCCCAAGCATCATTGAAGAATGGTAGAATAGATTTTGAAACCATATGTGAGCCGGCATATGATGGAGCGAATCTGCATTAAACTTAACTTATGTAAGAAATACATTCATCAAAATAAAAACAACATAAAGATAACTTATTCATGCTCATCAGGGGTGATAATCAGCCTATGAAAAGCATCATATTCTCTAGTATCTCCAACATTTTTAGTCTTTGAACAATCTGGTGCGATAGTACTACTGATAGATGGTGATGCTGGTATAGGAACTCCAATATTTGACCTAGATATGCTAGGTGTCAAAGATGCTTCAGATACATCATGAGTTGATGATGGAAGCAGAGATGAAGAGCTACCATTTTGACTTATATGACAACTCAAAGAAGAATTTATACAAGGTGTGGGCACAATGTTATCGTGAAGACTTGTATTCTTGCCATGAGAAGTTGCGGAAGTATTTTGTATAGGCCCAGATTGTGCTATACTAATACTAAAAAAGGAAGGTGGTAATGAAGTTGACAGAGGAGAAAAGCCAGGGGGTAATGAAGTCGAGGAAGGAGGAATAGTAGGAGGTAGTGAAATTTGTTGAGGAGGAATGGCAAATGGCAGTGAAGTCACATGAGGAGGAAAAGTGTGTTGGGTTTTAAAGGTGGGAACATGAAATGAAGGGTTGTGACCTCCTGAAGGGTTGTGACTATGCCGAAGGGATGTGACCTTTATAAAAGGTTGTGTCCTTTCTAAAGGGTTGTGACCGTTTGAAAGTTCGTGCCTTTTCTAGAGTGTTGTGACCTTTCTTAAAGGTTTTATTCTTTCCAAAGAGTTGTGACATTTACCCTTTGTTGTCTATAAATAGAGTTTCTCTCAGTTTCCTGCAATGAATTCTCCCCTTCTTCTACATACATTTCTTACAAAACAAAATCAATTGATCATGTCTTTGTGTGTGATTCGTTGCTGTCATTTTGAGTTCGTTGAAATTATCGAAGTTTGAGGTACCACTACTTCTTTAGGTTTATCCGTTTTATCTTGGGAGGAATTAATCTGCAACCTCGGCTACTTGAGGGGATAAAATTTCTTAAGGATACACAGTGGGTTCTGTGGACTCGGATAGTTCTTTATTTTTTCTTTTCATCTTTTATTATTTCTGGTTTGTTAATCTGAATACATGAGAAAAAAGCGTAAGAAATTTAATATTGATGGTATTTTCTATGGTAATGAAATTACTTTTATTTTCTGTGTTCTTTTTGTTGGAAAAAAAAAGAAGAAAAAGAGAATTATTTTATCATATGATAAAAGAGATTTGGGATGAATTAGTACTACTTCAATATGTTTGAGTATATTTTCTATAGTATGTTTTCCTTGAATGTATAAGATTATTTTTATTTTCTTCCCAAGTGCATTGAAGCATTGCACCCCTTCAGTTTTCGTTTAATAAATAAAATGTTATTTTGTGCATTAAGGTTAGGATATGCACTTTAACTTTTTTCCTATATTCTTGGTTTTATATAAATATGAGAAGAAGTAAATAAACAAATGTTATCTCCTAACAATATTTGAACATGAGTTTAGTTTCTCGTTGAAATTCAATGTCTTTTGAGGAAAATTGGAATATGATGGAAATTAGGAAAGAAAGGAAAAATTAGCAAAAAAAGTGACTTGCATGGAATCATTGCTGACACATAGAATTTGATTCAATGGGAGTAAAAATCAGGTTCTATCTTTATTTTCCTTGTTTATTTTTTTATCCTTTATAAGTTATGAGATTTACTTCATAAATATTATGATAAATGGTCATTATGTGATGATCACATAATATATCTTTATTATTATTAATATGTATTCTGTTTAGAAGAGAAAAAAAAACTTTTGTAGTTTTCTACTACATGCGAAATTTGATTGTGACTGACTTTTGGAGACAAAAATCTTCTGATTTTAACTCCTTTTGGTTGAAGAATATAAGAACTTCACAAACAAATCAGATTGTGCATTGGTTTGAAGAATATAGAAACTTCACCAATTTGTTAAATACTCTGTTTGAATGAATATTTTGACTTGAAGAGTACAAAATCTTCATCAAGAATATTAAGGCTAAATGATTTGAAAGAGATAAAATTTTCACCGTTACCTAGAACCAGTGTTGTATCTGAGGTTTCAGGAGATTAAAATCTTTTTGGTTTACTACTCTGTCTGAATGTGAAACTGATTCAAAGAATATAAAAACTTCATTAGAATTCAAGGTTCATTCGGTCAACGATTTGAATAATATAATACCTTCATCGTTAAACTAAAAATAAGTTGTATAAAGATTGAATCTATATTGTTAGTATTCTAAATACTAAGTTGACTGTATGATTGTGACTGAAAGGGGAAAAACACTAGTGACATAAAATTAGTGATTTTTGTGCCTGCAATGGACGTTTCTATGAATTAAATGTCCAAAAGAAGGCTTCGTGTTGCCAATGTGTATTTTGATGGTATCCAATTTGAAAGCATGGAAAAAAAGTATCTGGAAAATAATTTCAAATACTTGAAAAATATTTTTGAGAACATATTTAAAATGTGGGGGGTTCTTTACTTGTGATAAAGACAAAATTAGACTTACAATCTAATTTAAATTTGAAAGTACAAGATATGAAATTTAATGACATTCTTGCATTATGTTAGATCCACATAATTCTTGGAGTATATTTGATATTGTGGTCGTTCAATCTCTCTTTACTAGTATATAATATGACTAGTATAAAACCACAAATTTATATTACTCGTTCAAAAGAATTGTATTCTTTGATGAAAAAGTGTTACCTAAAATATTGTGATTTTTCATGAAAAGATATATCTATTAAAATAAATATATTGGTATAGACACGAACATTGGTGAAAAGTGATCTGTTATGTTTGTGTTGTAAAACAAACATTTGAGTCATATTGTCCTTATTGGACCGAAGAGACTATGGTCATGGGTATTTCTATAACAAGTTGAATATTATGGAAAGGTCCTTCTACAAAGGACATCTAGCAAGGTGCTGACTCTAAAACAATGTTTGTATTTGACAAAGTTATAAAAAGTAAAGAACAAAATATTTGTAGGAAAAAGTTACCTCACGGAAGGTCTTTTCAAACCCATTATTTATGTTTGTTCTTACTTTCTTAAATCAAATTGTATGTGACATGAATGCTTAGGACATGTTGTCACGACCCAGGGGTACCCCTAGATGTAACACGGTGTACTTGACCCTGAAGGGGGTCGCATACAAGCCCTTAGCATAATCATAGACATAAAGTCATAGAAATGATGCAGCAAATTTAAAAAATTTACAATTAAAGTCAACTTTTTTTTCATAAATGAAAATAAGAGTCTAGACCTTGTCTCAATCACCAACTAGTACAATAGAGAGTACAAATAGGGTCAAAGCCCTTTACATCAATAAAGTTTCAAAAATAGAAAGTACAATAGAAGCTAGAAATGAAAAGTGTTTTGACCTCGAACCATGAGGAATCACCAAGCTTAGGGAATAGTCAACCCAAGCTTCACTTGAAAGAAGTACTACGTCACAACGACCGGAACCTACACTCATAGTAAATGTAGAAGAAATGGGTTAGCACATAAAGAACTAAGTATGGAAACATGCATAAAAATCCTCGAAATATGATAAAAAGGACAATTTCGTTGAAATAATGCATTTGTCAAGCTTGAGAATCATTTATGCATTCTAATGTAAAATACAAGTCATAGAATCTTCATCACATAAATCCTCATAACATAGTAGAACCATTACCTTAGCAACCCTAAGGTATACTTGTGCAATGTATGTTTGGAATCCCATAATACCAACTATGCTAAGTACTCCTTTGAAGCCACCTTAGTCACACATATCATCTTTAGAACTCATCATAGTCCATAGTTATAGATAAGGAAATAGTCATGTACATTACATGAACATTAGGAAAGTCATTCATTAGTATCAACCCATTCAACATACATGCATACATTCATGTCTTATCATAGCATAAGGAACCATCCCATAATCCCTTGCAAAGTCTACTTGTCCAATGTAAAAGTGAAGTCCCATACCCCCACTCCTACTAAGTAAAGCTCATCAAGAAGTCATAAGTATAGTTCATATCATATTCATTATCTTATCATGTAGGAAAAATAGCCTTAACCGACATATACCATGTGAGCTACATGGAATCCGGTGTCGTGTAACCCAACACCGAAAGAAGCTGTCCAACTTGCCTAAGGTAGAACTAAATGTATAGCTTTTAGATGGATCCACTAGCTAAAGACCTATGTGGGCACATAGTTATGGGATAGGGAGATTACTTCTACAAACCCGGCCTATTATATTGACGGGGGAGTTTTCATCTCATGAGATCATTTGTAGAAGACCCGACCTATTGTATTGACGAAATGGCCTCTACCTCATTTTCCATATCCAATTGTTACTAAGAATTATTTCCTAATTTATACATAGTTATTCTTGAATTGCATTTACATGTGTGAAGGAATATCTTGCCCTTCATTCAATACAACTCATAAAATAGCTCATAGATTCAATAGTTGAGAACTAGCTTCCAACCTTAGAATCATCATGAACATGTGAGTAAACCTTTCACATTACGTTCATAGTGTTTCATGAGAATAACCTTTCAATCAACACAACAACATTATCACCATCACAGACAATTCATACATAGTCATGTGTAAGGGTAAGGGGAGAAAGATCTTTCAACAATACCACAATTTACACAATGGTCATAGGATCTTCACTTTCTAAGTGAATCATAAGTTCATAAACAACTTTCATCAACATGCATAAACCTTCTTAATTTCACCCCTCAAGGGTCATGAATCATGTATCACAATCACAACCTAGAAACACTACATTAGGCCTAAATAAAACAAGATTCAATAACTACAATACCATATAAACAATTCATAGTATTCATTATGCATCAATACACCCATCACAATTCCTGAAATTGGGGTCATGGGGGTGTTCATGGGTTCATGGGAGATTTTACTATAAAAATCACCATTAAACAACAAATCAACCATAATATAAGAAAATTGACCCATTGAAATCATTTTTAGGAAGAACCCATGGCTAGATTGAAAACCCTAGTTTTTAATAAAACCTACTAATTGAAATAGAGAGTTTAAGGGCTTCATGGAAGGAAGTTTTCCATGAATCAAGGCTCCCATACCTTGATTGGAGATCCTTCACAAAATTGAAGAGAAGAAGCTGCCCCCTTGAACCCTAAGCTTGAACTTGTTCTTGTTCTTCAATGGAGTCTTAGAGAGAGAATTTTTGTTGGAGAGGAGAGTTGGTTATGTTGATTGTCTTGTGAGTTATGAGGTGTTAAAAGAGTTGGTTAATAGTTAATAACTACTTTTATTTGTCTAAATAAGTAATATAAACTGTTTCCACCCTTTAATAATTAAAATAGAACCTACCTAATTTAATTCACCCTTGGCCGGGATTTTGAGTAGTTTCACAGACCCCATCGACGACCCCCCACCCACGGGGCGTGGATGGACCCACAGACCATACTGGTCACTCGTGGGTTGGGTCTGGGGTTGGTTATCTTGGCCATGTTTCAGGCCTCACTTACGAGACCAGACCCACGGGGCGTGAGTGGGTCTACGGCCCGTACTGCATGGGCGTGGAAAGTGACTGAGACTTTGGTCTTTTGGGGAAGGCAAGCCTTGACTCATGACCCCCACCTATGGGGCGTGAGTCCACCCATGAGGTGTGGGTTCCCCTTTCGTGGACCATGCTGGTTTTTGTCAGCTTTTAGGTCAGTCCATTGGTCCTTTTCAAGGACCCTTTGGGTGTCCTTAGGGGGGGGCAATGCCTTGACGTTTAGGCAATAAGACCTTAGTACTAGATTAGGGAAGTTATTTTAGGATTCTAATCTTTACGTTTAACTCCACTTAGGCTACTAGACTACGTGTTAGCCTCTAGCTTAGGTCATTAGATTTCTGGGGTGTTACACATGTCAATTACAAAACCTTGCAAAAACTGATCAACTTAAAAAATTTGCCTAACTTTTAGTGCAATAAATCAAAATGTCAAGTATGTGTTGAATCTAAGTATGTTAAGCATACTTGTAAATTTATTGAAAGGAATTTTAATCCTTTAGAATTGATTTACACTAACATATGTGATATGAAGTCAACACCATCTCGTGGTGGGAAAAATTGTTTCATAAATTTTATTGACAATTGCACTAGATATTGTTATGTCTATTTGTTGAATGGTAAGGATGAAGCGATAGAAACATCTAGGCAATATAAACTGAAGTTGAAAATAATTTTCATGATTATAAGTGGTATCTATGAAGAATATGAATTTTCTTTTGCAGAAATATATTGAAATCCTTGATACAAAAAAATAGAACTTTGATGGAAATGTTGAATGTCCTACTTATAAGTTCAGGTTTACTACAAAATTTGTGTGTGTGTGGGGGGGGGGGGGGTGCTATCATTATAGCGTAAGAGAACAAGAAAAAGTTTGTCTGTTCTGAAAGAGAGAAACAAAAAGTTTTGTTTGTTAATAAAGGGAGAAACAAATAAAAAACTTTTGTTTGTTAAGAAAGGAAGCAACAAAAAAATTTATTTGTTCAGACTTTGTTGTATCCTGATAAAGAATTGATTATCGACCCTTAAAGTATATACACACAATAACTCTTGAAAGATAGTGATCTAACAATTTCCAATACAGTCTATTCCATATGAGAAATTGAAATGAGGGAACTATTTCCCAAAGGATCAAAATAGGACCTAAGACTGTGGATTGTATGTTCATTGGATATGCTAAAACTAGTAAAGCATATTGATTTATGGTTCATAAGTCTGAACCGTCGGATAGTCAAGTAAAGGGTCGAAACGACCTTGGAATGAACCAAAGGAGAATGTACATAATTACGAAACTTCAGAGGCGTAGTAAATTCAAAGGACATTTACTTCCTTTGGGTTTGATTTTGTAACATTTCTTGTTGAAAAATGAGTCTCAGATATTCAAAGAAGCTATGTCTTCTATGGACTCATCCCTTTTTGGAAAGAGATTGTCAATAGTAAGATATATTCAATCTTGAGCAACCGTACTTGAGAGTTGGTTGATCTTCCTCCAGGAAATTATAAACCTTTGGGTTCAAAGTGGATCTACAAAAGGAAATGAAAGTTGATGAAACTATTGACAAATACAAAACAAGACTTGTTGTCATTGGCTTTAGACAATAAGAAAGCCTTGATTATTTTGATACATAATAGCCACTAACTAGGATTACATCAATTCATATGTTAATTGTGTTAGTTGCGGTATACGACCTTCAAATTTGTCAAAATGGATGTGAAAACATTTTTTTTTAAAAATGGACAATTGGAGGAAGAAATTTACATAAAACAACCTCGGGGCTTTGCTGTTCTTGGTAAAGAAAAGAAAGTCTGTAAACTTGTTAAGTTCGTTTTAAGGACTAAAAACAAGCGCTCAAATAATGACATGCGAAGTTTGACCAAACTATGTTGGCAAATGAATTCAAGATTAATGAATGTGATAAATGTTTTTGCATTAAAGACACTCCAAATCACAAGCTCATTGTTTGTTTTTATGTTGATGACATGTTGATCATCAAAACAGACATTTCTGACATAAATGGTACTAAGCATATGCTAAAGTAACTTCAATATGAAAGACATTGAAGTTATAGATGTGATTGAAAAGGTACTTGACAAGTTCAAGTATTTGGATTTCAATATGGTTAAGACTCCAATAAATGTGAGCCTTGTACTTTAAAAGAATGAAGACAAAAGTGACTCACAATTGGATTATTCTTGAGTATTGAGAGGTATGATATATATCATGAAGAGTACGCGGTCAGATATAGCATGTTGCTATTAGTAAACTGAGTCGGTTCACAAGTAATCTCAATCAAACTCATTGGATGACAATGAAAAATGTTTGGGAGTATTTAAAACATACTTAAAACCTATTTTTTTGTATTATAACTAATATTCAATAGTATTGGAAGAATATAGTGATGCAAATTGAATCACCAGGTCAAATGAAATAAAATCCATGAGTGGATATGTATTTACTCTTTGTGGAGGAGCAGTCTCTTGGAAATCTTTCAAACAGAAATGTATCATTCATTCTACTATGAAATCTGAGTTTATCACTATAGATAAGACCAGTGAAGAAGTTGAATGACTCTGAAATTTCTAGAAAGATTTTTGGCCCAAACCATTAGCTCTAGTATGCATACACTGTGAGAGTTAATATGCATTAGGTAGGGCTTGGAAAATGATGTATAACGAAAAGTATCATCATATATTACGTAGACATAATATCGTTAGAGAACTACACTCTAGTGGAATTATCATAATTGACTATGTAAAGTGAAATGATAATGTGTCGGACCCACTTAAAAAAGGCCTTACTAGAGAGGGAGCTGATAGATTATCAAAGGGAATAGGATTAAGGCCGAAGATAAGTCATTGTGGCGGTAAATTTACCTAGAAGACTGGAGATCCCAAGATCTAGGTTCAAGGAGATCAAACAAAGTCATAGATGACGGTTCAACATTGTCAAATTACTTTTTTATGGTCCATTCTCATGATAAGACAATGTTCACTAACAAAGATAAAAGCATTACGACTTTTTAATGGTTTCTAAGTTTGATACATGGTATATCAAATAGTGTATCTATGGGATAACACATTTAGAAATCACCTATGTAGGTGTGAAGTGTAAGCCGCTTCAAGGAGAATCTGGTAAGGCCAGTTCTCTTCACACTTATAACCCAACACGTGTTCATGACTGAAACAAACAAAACAATAAGAATCAAAAACAATTCAAGGGTTGATGGTGTAACTTATGTTGTCTAGGTGCACATTAAATCTCGACGTTCAAAGATATCAAATCTACTGATTGATCGAGTATATCTGATATATGTTCACTATGGAAAGTTTAAAGGGAAACCCACTTATCCAGATGCAATCAATCCTTACTTACGAATCACACAGTTTTTCATGCATATGTTTTAACAATAGTCATTCCATATTCATGTGGGGGATTGTTGGGTTTTAAAGGCGTGAACAGGAAATGAAGTGTTGTGACTCTCCTAAAGGGTTGTGACTATGCCGAAAGGTTGTGACCTTTATGAAAGGTTGTATGCTTTCTAAAGGGTTGTGACCGTTTGAAAGGTTGTCCATTTCCAAAGTGTTGTGACCTTTCTGAAAGGTTGTCTTCTTTCCGAATACTTGTGACCTTAACCCTTTGTTAGCTATAAATAGAGAGGATTTCTCTCATTTTTCTGCAATAAATTATTCCCTTCTTCTACATACATTTCTTACAAAATAAAATCAATCGATCATGTATGTGTGTGTGATTCGTTGCTATCATTTTGAGTTCGTTGAAATTATCGATGTTTGAGGTACCGCTACTTCTTTAATGGTTTATCCGTTTTATCTTGGGAGGAATTAATTTGCAACCTCGGGTACTTGAGGGGATTAAGTTTCTTAAGGACACATAGTGGGTTTTATGGACTCAGATAGTTCTTTATTTTTCCTTTTCATCTTTTATTATTTTTGGTTTGTTAATCTGAATGCAGGAGATAACAAGGTGGGTGGCAATGAATTCGCCTTAGGAGGACCAACATGTGGCTGGCTTGATTGACTTGTAGGGGGCAATGAAGCTGGTGGAGAATCGTATTGTTTCCTCTTATTTGCATGCTTTCGACGCTTTCCAGATGTCTTCTTCATTTCTTAAAAAGACTCAAAATATGCACAAGGATACATGTACAAATAAAACTTATATTATAAAATTTTGAAGCATAAACAAATCCTTCTATTGAAAAGATATGCTTAAAATAAATTATTACAACAACTCAATATTTATCAGAAGATAACTTAATATCCTATTTATCATAATACAACTCAATATCTTATTGGAAAGGACATACAACAAACACCAATCCCAATTAAGTTATCACAACAATATAGTACTATTAACTAATAAAGTAACATCAAGAATTATCAAATATCAAGTCAAATAAAATGATATTGAAACTATTGCAGCAAGGACATATGCATTGGAGTAACTTATAACTAGGCAGATAATTAGGAATAGAACATAGTAGTGGTTGATTGTGTCTTACTTCATGAGAATCAAGCAACCAATAAGTAAATTTTCTTTTGCTACACTCACACACTTGAACTGATGGTTAGCTTGTCAACTTATGATTTGTTCTGCTATCAGTTTTAATGACATCTAAATTATGTTGAAGAAGGTTATGCTTCCAATAAGGTAACTCTTAAAATATACTTTGTTTTGTCCAATTATGTGCAACATCATAACCAGGTATCTTAGATGGTGGAGAATTTGTTAGCTTAGGTAGATCCCTAACCTAGATAGGAGTATGTTTTAATATTAAGGGGTCGTTTAGTAGGCCACATCAAAACAAATAGTCCATGTATTATGTATGATATTATTTAGTACTATGATTGGTAGAAATTTGGGTCTATGTATAACTAATCCATGAATTAATTATACCTCCTACATGGTATTATAGGATATATTACTAATACCTTCCATTTGGAGGTATTAGTAATACATGAGATATAATATCATGGGATAAGTTTATGCAAAGACAAAATATCCCCCAAATCATTTTAATTATTTTGTTTATTTTATTGATTTTACGTTTTTTATTTGTACTAGTAAATTTATTTAAATATATTAGCTTACAAATAATTTAGAGAGAGTTGTTTGTTACTATATAAATCCAACACAAATTAATACAATATTTGAAATGTGAGTTGTTTAAGATTAACTAATTAAAAAGGTAAATATATCACCACATGATGTTTGTGATCTTAATTATATATATTTGTGTGGTTTTATAATTATTTATATTTTGAACAATTTATAAAATTGCATACATATAAAAATTACAACTTGCAATTTTTATATGTTAAATGTAGATGGTTCATTCAATTTTACTATTGTTTACCGTATTTCAATTTTAAAAGTTGATAGTCTATCTTTTTTAAAATTGAAAATTGACATTTTTAAGTGATCAATTTACTAAGATGATAATTATTTATCCTCAAATAATTTAAGTGAAAAAATAAGGCAAACATGACAACAAAATATTCTTCTCATAGCTAGTTAGAAGGCCATAAAAAATAATATTGTCTGGCAATTATTTACCTTAACCCAATTACATAATAATTCAAGAGTATAATTGGAAAGAATATATTTATAAAATTTTAATCCAAACACAAGATGAGGTGGGAAAAAATGAACCAAACACTTGGTAAAAATAAACTCTGCATTACTAATCTATGCACTATTAATTCTTGCATTACTAATCCCTGCATTATAAATCTTTGTACCAAACGACCCCTAAGTTTCATTGAAAAAAGTCATGAACTCTCGTGGCTGATGCTAAATACTATATTTCATCTATGTTGTGTGTCACGACCCAACCCACCGGGATGTGCGGGCACCTACATACTACCACCTAAGTAGGAGAACCCTCACATCCCAATAATTAAAACATGCGGAAGATTTATGAGAATAGAGATAAATGTAAAAACATACTTTTATAAATACTAACCTTAGACACACTTTTAGTTAAAGTTTGTAAAGTAATTTAACAACTCCCATGAATCTAGTCTAAAAAGGTACAAGAGCTACTAAAAGTACATCTGGACAAGATAATTAAAAACACAACTCCTACCATGCGGAAGGAAGAATAGAAGTTGCTGGAGAGTTCTTCGTCTTCACTAAAAGAAACGTCACCAATCCTGCATCCAAACTATGTCAAAAGACATTGCAAGAGTAGTATCAGTACAAAACACACATATTGGTAGGCATCATCGGCCAACCCGACGCCCACCACATAACATAAGAAACTAACTAGTAGAAATATACAATAGACCACTCGCTCCTCCACCTTTACCGTCTCTTGAAATACCTCCAATATACACTAGTATTCTGACCACTGACATCCTTCTCAACCAACCTACCTACCAAGTACTTGATCATAGCCTAGCCATTCTACCACATTAAGAAATTCCTCAAACACAACCACCGATATTTCAGCCAACCGTTCACGTCATACCCTTATTTCCTCGTCACACTAACCAACCATGGTCACATAGTACCTTAAATCAAGCTTTCTTCCTACTAAACCCATTCTCTTTTCCCAAAAGTGAAATATGCCTAAGCCTATATCATCACACCCGCTACTTGTACTTCTCACCATTACAACACACAAACCACCCTTACTATCCATCACTCGCCTCTTGAACACTTTATCCTTCTACTATATCTAACAAGCTCGCTTAACCCAAGAACTGTCAATATTAATATTCATAAAATGTATCCCCTAAGTTCAACATGAGCAAGTCAAACAACATTATAATCACATGCATATATCGAATATGTACCACATTATCAACATTTATGAACAACGAACCACTTCACATTTTATATCAAGTCATACAATTTTGCCACATCATTGGTCCTCTCATGGAACCCAAACCCAAACAGTTAGCATAATGGAGCGTGGTACCCGATCCAATTAGTTATGCTGGAACGTGGAAACCGATCCCATAGTTATGCTAGAACATGACAATCGATCCAAGTTAGTTATGCCGGAACGTGGCAACCGATCCATTCAACACACCACAATCACAATCACAATCACAAGTATATCCTCAAGATCATACATTTAAGTCATGATTTCATGGCAAGGATAATTCATGTATCTTATATACAACAAGTGTGATTAACACTGCATCATTCATATACATATACAAGTATCATAATGAAGCAAGAACAAACATACGTCACACTAATTCAGCCATACTCAGCCCTAATTCCTTATCTAAGGCTTCTTTCTAGGGTTTTAAATCATAAATCTTTCGTTGCATGAAGGTCTACGCATAAATCCTATCATTGATTTACATATATTACACAGTGAGTACAAATTTAAACTACTCAATTAATAAAACCTAGCCTACCTGGGTACTAAGTAGTTGCACGGAGTTTTCGACTTCGATTCTGGTTTTCCAGGCATCGTGATGGTGAATTTGGCCAAGAATTTGCAAGATATCACTATCCTCACGCTAGAAATCTTCTTCTCCTTCCTTCCCAAGCTTAGAGCCACTTTTCTGAGGTTTCTCAGGTATTTTACGACTTAGTTAGGTATTTTAGGAAGATGGAGCGAATAGGATTTCTCGTAATTTATGTTCTGCCTCGCCTATCCAGCCGTGGCGCCACCTACCTAGCGACATATGGCTTGCTGTGGCGGGACAATGATCCAGATTATTCTTGGATTATTGTTTCTCCTAAATAAAGATGGTTTAGGTCGTTACAATAAATACCAATTTACCCCTTATTCGTCACCGAACGACTAATGCACGGATCAGTACATACCCAACCTTGTAGTATTTTTAACTAACCACTCAGTCCATTGTGATTTTATGGTAGGGGATGGTTTTCTTGTTTCTCAATCCTGATTTACGATAGGCCATATACTTTAAGAGACCGGTTAGGGATATGACGTAATGCTCGGGAAAAGAAATTTTGTGTCCCAAATTACACAGCCTGATCCCGTCAGGGCGGCAGTCCTCCCGCTGAGGCGGGACTGCTGTGGCGAGATATCTCTCGCCGTAGCGGGAGATCAAAAACAGAAAAGGGAAATGGGGAAAGATTTTCCTCATTTTATCTTTTTAAACTCAAACCACCCTCCAAAAATCTCCTGACTTGCTCATTCTGGACGACAAATCAAAGGTGATTTTTTCGTCTCTTACACTTTTTAATTCCTTACTTAATTAACCACGATTGCATGTCACTATTGATTGATGAGAAATGGTTTTTGGGATAGTTATTTTGGAAATGCACTAGGTTGCTTGATTTATATAATAAACGCAACATGGTCACTTCCCTTACGTCCCTAACATTCCCACAACGTCCTGGGTGTAAGGATTTTGTAAAGATATGGTTAAATCAGTACAACAATTGGTGAGGGAAGTTGAAGGGTTTCTTAGTGTAAAACTCTGATTTAGGCCTCTTTTAGGAGTTATTTTGCTGTAATACTTACTTATTTATGTTCTAAGGTAGTTAAATCACTCTGATCTGCTGAAATTCTTTCAAAAATGGGGGTCTTGGGACGAAAAAGCATCATTGATGTGCCTGGTGTTCGTCCTACATGAAGGCCGCTCTGACGACCTTCATCCCGCTATGGCGGCCTTCACAATCCCGCCAAGGCGGGATTATGGCCACTATGGTGGGATACGCCAAGTAGCGGCCTCACCCCTAAACACCAAAATTTCTTTTTCTTAATTTTAGCCTTACACCGACTATCCTATCACAATCTAACTTATATTCAACTTAATGTAGGCCTTCTAAACGGTAGGAAAAAATGACGAACACTTACATTTCATCCGGTTTCCCGATGTAGAAATTCGGGAAATAAATCATGACCACTGTAACACGGGGTTTTGTTGTAAGAGGGGTTTTGTACTGCACAGGTTAGAGGAGAAGGAGCCTGCTTTCTATGCTCGTCTGATAGAGTTCGGGTTGGTTCCACTGACTGAGGCTCCCCAGAGGCGTGTTCCACTTGGGTGAGGGAGTTCTATGCCATCCTGCCTACTGTCCGATGGGATGAGTCTCACCCCATCATCTGCATTAGGGGAGTTGACATTCCTCTAAACGCCAATGCTATCAATGAGGCCTTAGAGGTACCGGAGGTCCCGAACCATGAATACGAGGCCAGGCTAAGGGAAATGGATCTAGAGTGGCTGAGAGACACTCTTGTTGAGCCTATGCGTTGGGATCGGGTTCACTGGGCTACTGTTGAGGGTATTACTAGCACAGATTGGTTACCCGATGCTTAGAGGTGGCTACATTTAGTGAGTAGGAGGATCCGCCCGTCGGGGAAGTGCACCGACGTGACCTTTCCTCGGGCCTTGGTGGTGGCGTGCGCCATATAGGGCATCCAACTAAATGTGGGGGTACATATTATTTTGGAATGGAAGATGTTCTATCGGGGTAATACGAAGGCGTTCTTTCTCCCTGGTCTTATCACTGCCTTGTGCAAGAGGGCAGGAGTGCCACTGTTTGATGCTAATGAGGTACTTCCTATGGATACCCCCCTTCACCCCCTTTTGGTTTGGACACGTTCTAATTCTAGGAGCAAAATTAGAAGGATGGGTAGGGCTAGCAGCAGTAAGGTGGTCGTGGATTCGGACGACGAGGACCCACTCTCAAGTGCACAGGTTGAAGAGGACCTGAAGGCTGCCCGGAAGAGGATAGGGAGCGCCTATGCCGACTTCACTCTGGTTCCACCCAGCATTGCTCTAGAGGTCTAAATGCTCCATCGCGAGTTGCGCCAGGAGAGGATGAAAGGTCTGGAGAGGGACTGTCTGCTAGTTCGGATCTGGAAGGCGGTGAAGATCATGTTTACTTGTGCCGCTCCTAGGCAGGAGATTCCTATCATGGAGAAGGGGGATTTCTATTAGTTCTCTAGTCTAGAGGAGGCCATGACAGACCTGGTGCCCCCGAAGGAGTTAGTCTCTGACACAGATACCTCTCGATCGAAGGGTTCTTAATTGCTTGTTCGCCCTTTTTGGCTTGTAAATTTTAAGACAACTCTGTTTTTATTCTTCACTTTCCTAAGATTTGTAATCACATGGATGCTAGATTTTGCTGTCTGATGTAGCCTTATATTTAATCTTAAGGTTTTAAACTCTATTACTTATGTTGCTGAATACTGTTAGGCTGGTAGGGCTGAATTCGGATACCATTCGGGGTCTGAAATTGTGGTTAGGAAAAATAGGGGAGACAGGTTGAGGTTCTGCCTCACCTCATCTCGCTCTGGCGGGAGAAACTCCGATCGGGCGGTCCCACCCTGGCGGCAATAATCCCGCCCCAGCAATCGAAACGGGAATAGAACCTCTGCCAAGATTTTTCTGGGTTTTTCGCTTTTCTAAAAATTCCCAAAGGTTCCAGCTTTACCCTGACACTTAAGGATACTTATTATACTAGGGTAATCACTGTCTATCCCCAATCAATCCTTCGATATACGAACCAATACGTTCTAATTAATTCCGCACCACAAACCATACATCCACATGATACACCCCGACATTCACGACTCGCATAATTCAAATCAATTGGCCAACACACTGCACATAATAAGGTTTTGACACACATTTATAGTACACACAATTGCATCATCACATTCAACAAGTTCAACTTTACATTCACAGTTAATTCAATCAACAAGAAGCACACAATCACAGTTTCCAAGACGCAGCGCACAGACAATTTCAATTTATTAGTTAGTTCGATCCATAGATGACCATTACTGGTCACACTTGCCCTTTTTCAGCCCCTAAGGCCAGATACTAATTGGAACCTTCCACTTCCAATTTACCTTGCTCGTGTTCCGTCAGTCGTGACCATGACTTCTGGTTCACTTTGTTGAGATACCAATTGGAATCCGGAGATACCAATTGGAATTCGGAGATACCAATTGGACTCAACTCTACCACAAGTGACACTTCGCACGAAAGGAGAGAATATGTGGAACAATTTCCTAGAATGCTTCTTAGCTTCCTGAAGATTAGATGTGGACGTCAACACACCAATCCGCAAGAGTCTAGTCCATATTTTGCTCTTGTACGGGGAGACCGGTAACCTAGGCTCTGATACCAATTCGTCACGACCCAACCCACTGATCTATGCGGACACCTACATACCACCACCTAAGTAGGAGAACCCTCACATCCCAATAATTAAAACATGCGGAAAATTTACAAGAACAGAGATAAATGTAAAAATATGATTTTATAAATACTAACCTTAGACACTCTTTTAGTTAAAACTTGTAAAGTAATTTAACAACTCCCATGAATCTAGTCTAAACAGGTACAAAAGCTACTAAGAGTACATTCGGACAAAATAATTAAAGACACAACTCCCACCATACGAAAGGAAGAATAGAAGTTGTTGGAGAGTTCTTCGTCTTCACTAAATGAAACGTCACCAACCCTGCATCCAGACTTTGTCAAAAGACATAGCAACAGTAGTATCAGTACAAAACACATGTACTGGTAGGTATCATCGGCCAACCCGACGCCCACCACATAACATAAAAAAACAAACTAGTAGAAATATACAATATAACACTCGCTCCTCCACCTTTACCCTCTCTTGAAATACCTCCAATATACACTAGTATTCTTACCACTGACATCCTTCTCAATCAGCCTACCTACCAAGTAGTTGATCATAGCTTAGTCATTCTACCACATTAAGAAATTCCCCAAACACAACCACTGATATTTCATCCAACTGTTCATGTCATACCCTTTCTTCCTCGTCACACTAACGAACTATGGTCACATAGTACCTTAAATCAAGCTTTCTTCCCACTAAACCCAATCTCTTTTACCCAAAGAACTATCAATATTAACAGTCATAACCTGTATCCCCTAAGTTCAACATGAGCAAGTCAAACAACATTATAATCACATGAATATATCGAACATGTAGCACATTATCAACATTTACGAATAATGAACCACTTCACATTTTATATCAAGTCATACAATTTTGCCACATCATTCGTCCTCTCATGGAACCCAAACCCAAACAGTTAGCATACCGAAATATGGTACCCGATCCAATTAGTTATGCCGGAACGTGGAAATCGATCCCATAGTTATGCCAGAACGTGGCAACCGATTCAAGTTAGTTATGCCGGAAAGTGGCAACTGATCCAAGTTAGTTGTGCCGGAACGTGGCAACTGATCCATGTTTGTACTTCTTCCCAACATCGACTCAAAGGAATAAAGTATAGTTGGATGGTTGTAATTCGTCTCTTTATGCCACTAGTTGATCATAATCTACGATAATTGGTGATTGGGAATCATACGCCTCAACTTTATTGTTCAAGTGAGCCTCCAAGTCATGAATATCTGAGCCAAATAGATCTATTTCTTATCTGAGCTCAACTCTTTCCTCTACCAGTTAGGTTTTCATATATGTAAGACTATCATGGAGAGACTCTTGAAACTTTTGAAGTTGAGCTTGTTCATGTTGTCAAGATTGACTCACTATCACTCCTTCGTCACAACTTTCTCTTTTTGGGATTCAGTCTCTTCCTCTAATTGAGTATTAGCTAGGCCTATAACTTGCAAATTATAAATGTGAACCTTAGCATGCATTTCTTTGAGTTTTGAATGAGTTTTCGTGATTGTTAAACAAATTATTTTAATGGCATCCATTGTTTTAGTTGTTGCTTCATTAGTTGCTCAAATAAATCCATAATACGAGCCTCTTGGTTTGCATCCTCCACTTCATCACTTCTGGCAACATCACAAATAATAGAAGAGTCTTAATAGGGGTTTAGTAAGGGGAATAAGAGTTAGGATAATCATTCCAATAGACATCTTAACCACCAGCTATAGAACATACATTTTATTCAAAATATTAGGTAGGTGCGCACAATCCGCTCTTTTGGATAGTACGACAATTAATATCCAAGTGGGGTAATCCATAGTACTGACAAAAATACCCATCACCCAGTATTCATCCATCCCAATCTTCCATATCAATAAGGAGTCGTTTGGTACAAAGATTAATAATTGATGAGTCCACAATTTGGACTCATTTAGGGCTATATTTTGATAGAATTAGTGTCCTCAAATGCATATTTTGTCTCAATATCTAATGAAAACCCTTAAGTTTCAGGTATTTGGAGTTTGAGGAAAATCGTGGACACTACTTGGCAACAAGAAACAAGGCGGCTAAAAAGAACGAAGAAATGAAGTCCTGAAGATTGCTGAGCCCTGTTGGCGAGTCGCCGATTGGCCTGGAGATCGCCTTTTGTTCCAGTGTGTTGTACCCTGAAGGAAAAAATCAAGTTGGTGATGGAATGGAGTAGTTGGCATGTCGCCGAGTAGTTTCGCGAAGTAGTACTATATCGCCCAACGAATCAAAGTCCAAAGATGCTAAAGGCTAAAGCAAGAAGGCGATGAAATCGACCAAAAGACGGATCGCCCATAGTATCGGCCATCCCGATTAACTACATCTAGTGATCCGTTGCAACACAAATTCTTAAACACTATAAATAATCATTTAAATTGTTAACATAGTATCAAGTCATAGAAAGTTATTATTTAGACTTAGAATATTTTCAGTTTGATGTTTTAGAGGGTTTTGGAGACTTTGTTCTGAGACCTTGAAGATTCAAAGGGTTTTAACTCCAAGAAATTGGACTTGGGTCTCGAAGATTATACACTCTTGATGTGTTTTAAGACTTAATCCTTCATACCCAGTTGATGGAAACTAATATTGGTATAATTTTTTTTATCTTTTTTACATGTCTAGCTAAAACCCCAAATCTTGGGGTGTGATTTTGTGAATATGGGTTAGATTATCTATTGGGTCTTGATTGTTAATGGTTTATTTGTTGTTTAAATGTGATTTCGTTTAGTAGTTATGTATGAACTTGATGGAGTTGTAGTTGCGAATACGATTTCATCTTAGTGTTTTTGGCTTGCTCGAGAGATAAGTCGTGAAACTAAGACTACTAAATTGATAGTTAGTGGTATTGGGTCGACATGGGTTCTACTTGAGAGAGTGAATCCTAGTCCTTCTCCCACACATTTAGCTCGAGAGAGTGAATGGGATAAGGCAGAGGCTGTTCTTAAAGAGGCAACTCGGTGTTCGAGAGAAACCGAGTCGATTCGGGGTAAGTGGCTCGAGAGAGAATTTACTCCACTATAGTCTAGCCTAGTCACAAATACTCAACAATTTACTATCAAAAGCATGTACCCGACAGTTTCGTTTATCCTGTATTCCTATCAAATCCCAAGAACCCCGTCTATCTATCTAGTTTTCCTATATTTTTGCTATTTGTAGTTGTTAACTAATACAACCCCCCCCCCCCATTGATAATTGACGCTTGCGTCACCCATTTAGATTTAGTATGTTTTTATTCGATAATGTCTATAACTATGGCTAATTAGAACTAAATTTTATTTTTTTATTAATTCTCAAAACCACTCCCTTGGAACTCGACTCCAACCCTTGGTTGGGTTACTTTACTATTGTACGATCGTAGGCACTCGAATTGGAAGTTGTGTCTTGATTACGCAAATACCAAAATGGTGCCGTTGCCGGGGAGTGGTGTTGTTTGAGAATTTTTAGTTTAGTAAAATTTTGTTCTTCTTAGTTGTAGTTCTACTTACTTTATTTCTAGTTTTGTTTTGTTGGTTGTGCGACTATTTCAGGAAAAATGAGTCAGAACGAAAGATATGGGTATCAAACGGATCACCCTCTCCTGAAATTGTTGAATCTGAGGGACAATCTCCTAACGTTCAAGCAAGTAGGGGATGAGACCATTCAAGAAATGTGGCTGAAATTTCAAGCAGTGCTTCAACCATGCCCAACTCATGGGAGGAACGATAAAGTGCTACTAAAGTGCTTCTATAGGGGTCTTGGACCCGAAAATAAAAGTACCTCTAACCAACTTTTCAAGGGTGGTTTGCTACACCAA
This sequence comes from Solanum gracilifrons, assembly GCA_029582605.1. NCBI lineage: Eukaryota > Viridiplantae > Streptophyta > Magnoliopsida > Solanales > Solanaceae > Solanum > Solanum gracilifrons. The sequence goes on from JAJOOH010008199.1 coordinate 26,867, forward strand.
CCCTACGAAGAAGTGGCCAAACTCCTTGATAGCATGGTTGAAAACCAACAAGGAACTCAAAAAGAAACAAGAATGGAATGCACTGGTGACTCAAATGTATTTCTTATCCAAAAGAATTATGGAATTAAAGGCACAGTCCACGAAAAATGACAAGCACTTCTCCCTTCGCGAGTGTAAAAAGGGGAAGAAGCAGGAGGGTGGACAAACTGATGAAGCTTTCTCACTCATTCAACATAAGATCGAAGAACAAGATAAGGTGTTGAAAGATATAAAAGAAAACATTGAAATGCTGAATCAAATGACAACCTCCAATTCCATGGTAATTCAGCTACAGGATGCCTAGATCAACCAATTAATATCAGGTTGCTATCCACAATTTAACGAGGAGTCACCTAGTTACACCATGGCCGACTTCGAAGATGAGGACTAACTGTTAACTTGCGTCATGCCACGACATTAGCCAAGGCGTTGTTTGGAAGGCAACCCAAAACCCTTTATTGCTTTCTATTTGTGTTTCGGTAAAATAATGGTGTGTTGTTTTGTACAGGTTGAATTGCGGAAAGTGTTTGAAAAAGTGCAGGGTGGCGAGCAACAGTTCCAGGTGGCGAGTTGCCGAAGAGGTCGACGACTTCGACCTAATCCACCATTTGATTCAAGACATCATCAATTTCGAGTCTGTAAAACTCGGCGAGCCTCAGAAATTATTGGCAAATCCCAGACAATGTTGGCGATCTCAATGGAAACCGTCGTGAGACCCCACACTCACTGAAGGCTCTGTAAAACTCGGTGAAGCAAGTGAACACTTGGTGAAATGACGAGAGGATAGGCGAGCTCTACTAATGTCGCCGACTAGACGAAAACTGGATAGTTTTGCAAGCCAAAGTTTTTAAAGTTGCAAACTCATTCACTCTCCTTCACTTTTTATTTGCCCAAATTCACACCTGCACCCTAGTTCTATATTTCTTGCATTTTTAGAGTATTATTAGTGCTGATTTGTGCTTGGGATTGGATTACCTTGCCGCCTTTTCAATTTTCTCTCTGTCTACACCAAAGGTTGATTTTTCTTGCCCCAAGTTTATTTTACCAAAATCCATACTCATTTGCAATAGCCTGATCTTATTGAAGTGTTTTGATCTGCCTGATAGGATTATATTGTTTACATGCATGATTTAATTTGATAATCTTGCTCGAGTAATTGCGACTGTTGAGTTCCTGAAATTACATGCCTTAAACTGGATTAAAATTTGAGGGGTTGTGTTTTGATGTTATGGGTCCTACCTTAATTGTACTGGTGCATGCTTTGATTTTGTTTTTGGGGGTTGCAGGGTTGAATTCGGGAAGTTGGGTTGAAAATAGGCACGTTGGGCCGTTTGGTGAGCTGGGTTGAGCTCGCCGTACCACTCGGCGGTTCGCCTAATGTCCCCATCTCGCTTTTGATTTCGTGTTTTATTTGATGATTGATTCTTTAAGTTTCGACGAGAAGTTGGATGTCACCAAAAGCACTCGGCGACTCACCAAAAGTCTTCTCTTTCGCCATTTTATCTGCACCCCTTAACTTTTGTGCACTGGAACTTTTGGCGAGCTTGTCCTTGTTCACTGACATTTAACGGCGACACACCGAGTGGTTTTTCCATTGCCTATTTGCTGCAATTATAGAGCTAATCTCTTCGGCGAGTTCGATCTAGCTCGCCAAAATTTTTTGGTGAGTTGCCCTCTAGTTTGGTGAGTCTATCTGAAATTGTTCTGATGCATTTTTATTTAAGCTTCTCTAACTTCTCTTCGAGATTTCGCAGACATGACTAAATCTTAAGCTTCTAAATGAATAACGTCAGCATAAGAGATGTCCAAAGGATTGCGATAAATGAGGATGCAATTACGTCGCAAGGAAAAGCTTCGAAACTGCCCACAACTACTGGGAAAGACAACGGCAAGAGACTCACTTCTGCAAGGAAAACCATTACCATGGATCCTAATATTCCTTCATGGGCTAGGGGATTTTCAGAGCGGTGCATGTCTTTCTGGCAGACTCACACTCAACAGACCTTGGTGAATCGGCACTGTTGTGTCCCCTGAGGTGACCTCTGGCACTGATGCCCAGACATATAGAGAGACTGCATAGACATGATCCCTTATTTACCTCCATCTCTGTCTTTCTTTATTTTAAATTCTGGATATTATGTTATTTATATTTGAGGACAAATGTTTTTAATAATGGTGGGGTATGGCCTACCTTTGTGTGCGCTATATTCTTGTTGGGTTGCGAATCATAATGTTGTGTTTTATACTATTTTTCGTGGAAGGTTTGAGTTTGTGGCTTCTTTTGCTTTAAATTGCAAATGATTTTGACCCTTCCGAAAAAAATTCGCCACCTCTTGTATGTGTTGAATGTAGCTGTTCTTTCGAAAATATGAGTATCAATTTTGATAAATACCGATGACTTGAATAGTGCTCATAATCGAACAAACATGAATGTACGGCTACATGAGACCAAATGAAGTTGCACAGACAATATGTGAAATCTTTGCATCTCGATGTGATTAGCCATGTATCAAATCAATTCTCTTGCAATGAATGTTGCACACTAGCGAAAGTGTAGTCTTGTTTGACTTTAGTGTCGATGCCTTGTGTGATGAGCTTACTGTGAACCATGCATGACAATACCTAGAATTTGTCCCGTTTGTCCGGTCGACTAAGTAAGGCTATCTCTTGATATGATCGTAGGAAACTTCGAAGAGTGTGAGCAAATTTGACATATACCTATTTTGTGACCTACCTTGTGAGTGTGCAAACCTCTTTTGAACACCCCTTGAGCCTTATCTTTCTTTGGAAGAAACTTGATGAAAACTAGACCTCCCTGAACCCACTACCCTTAATCCTATTGATTTGTGGTTGATTGAATAGCCAATTTAGCCTAAGTTGGGGGTATGGTGAAAAGATAAGGGCAAGTCAAGAAGTGCAAGAAAAGTCTCCTATAACCCATGGTGTTGAGAAAAATGGAACCCCTCCATACAAAATAAAAGAGAAGAAAAGAAAAAAAAGTTGTGGAATAAAATACAAAAGAAATGAGGTTCCCGAACAATCCATGGAGAGTGAATAATGGTATAACTTATGAGCACTAACAAAATTGATGAAATAGAGGAAATTGAGTGTTGTGAGAACCACATTTCATAAGGATGAAAGTCACTGAGCCTAAATAACCATACATTTGCACTCAGCCCCGTTACAAGCCTTGTAATGACCTTTTTGATCTTGAGTGAGCTGAAACAAATGTCGATTGGAAAATACGGGCAAACCCATAGGTGAAAGCATGCAATGTGTTCTTCTTTTTGAGTGTGAGCTTTGCATTTGATTCCGAAACTTTATATGATCAAACCTTTGTGTGTGAATATGGAATCATCCTTTGTGTGAGGGCATTCGAATACTTTTGTAGAGCTTGAACTTGCATTTGAAGCAAGTATTGTGAGCTTGAGAATCTTTGGTAATGGTGTGCCACAATTTGAATCTTTGGGTACATAATTGATCCTTGCTTGAGTAAATTGAGTCTTGTTGTGTACATTCATGATCGAGTCTTGTGTAGCACTGTTTGAGACATCCTTTTTGAATTGCTGAACTTGAGTTCAACTTGAGGACAAGCAAAAGTTTAAGTTGGGGGTGTTGATTAGTTCATAATTTGGACTCATTTAGGGCTATATTTTGATAGAATTAGTGTCCTCAAATGCCTATTTTATCTCAATATTAGATTAAAACCCTTAAGTTTCAGGTATTTGGAGTTTGAGGCAAAGCATGGACCCTACTTGTCAAGAAGAAACAAGGCGGCTGAAAAGAACGAAGAAATGAAGGCTTGAAGATCGCCAAGCCCAGTTGGTGAGTCACCGATCGACCTGGAGATCGCCTTTTGTTCTAGTGTGCTGAGCCCTGAAGGGAAAGATTAAGTTGGCGATGAAATGGAGAACTCAGCGTGTTGCCGAGTAGTTCCGTGAAGCAGTACTATGTCACCCAACGACTCGAAGCGCAAAGATGCTGAAGGCTAAAGCAAGAAGGCGATGAAATCGACCAAAAGGCGAATCACCGAGTGTATCAGCGATCCCGACTCACTGTGCCGAGTGATCCGCTGCAGCACAAATTTTTAAACACTATAAATACTCATTTAAATTGTTAACTTAGTATCAAGTCATAGACAATTATTATTTAGACTTAGTGTATTTTCAGTTTGAAGTTTTAGAGGATTTTGGAGACTTTGTTTTGAGACCTTGAAGATTGAAAGGGTTTCAACTCCAAGAAATTGGACTTGGGTCTCGAAGATTCTTCATTCTTGACGTGTTTTAAGACTTAATCTTTCATACCCAGTTGATGGAAACAAATATTGGTATAAATTTTTATCTCTTTTATATGTCTAGCTAAAACCCCAATTCTTAGGGTGTGATTTTGTGAATATGGGTTAGATTATCTGTTGGGTTATGCTTGTTGATGGTTTATTTGTTGTTTAAATGTGATTTTGTTTAGTAGTTGTGTATGAACTTCATGGAGTTGTAGTTGCAAATATAATTTCATCTTAGTATTTTTGGCTTGCTCGAGAGAGAGGTCGTAAAACTAAGACTACTAAATTGATAGTCGGTAGTATTGGGTCGACATGAGTTCAGCTCGAGAGAGTGAATCCTATTCCTTCTCCCACATATTCAGCTCGAGAGAGTGAATGGGCTAAGGCGGAGGCTGTGCTTAAAGCCACAACTCGGTGTTCAAGAGAAACCGAGTTGACTCGGGGTAAGTTGCTCGAGAGAGAATTTACCCCTACTATAGTCTAGCCTACTAACAAATACTTAACAATTTACTATCAAAAGCATGTACCCGATAGTTTAGTTTATCCCGTATTCCTATCACATCCCAATAACCTCATATCTCTATCTAGTTTTTTTTAATATTTTCGTTGTTTGTAATTGTTAACTAATACAAAACCCCCCATTGATAATTGACGCTTGCGTCACCCCCTTTAGATTTAGTATATTTATATTCGATAATGTCTATAGCTATGACTAATTAGAACTAAATTTTATTTTTCTACTAATTCTCAAAACCACTCCCTTGGGACTCAACCCCAACCCTTGGTTGGGTTACTTTACTATTGTACGATCGTAGACACTCGAATTGGAAGTTGTGTCTTGATTACGCAAACATCAATAATGCAGGGATTAGTAATGCATGATTTATATTTTTATCAAGTGTTTGTTTCATTGCTTCCGACCTGATCGTGTGTTTGGATTAAAACTCTACAAAAAACTTATTTCCAATTATACCCTTGAATAATTATGGAATTTTATATTTCATGTAATTTGGTCAAGGTAGATAATTATCTGACAATAATATATTTATGGCTTTCGAACTAGCTAAGAGGTTGCTAGTTTCTGACTTGAATTATTTGAGGGTAAATCATTGTCATCTTAATAAATTTATCACTCACAAAACGTCAATTTTCAATTAAAAAAAATAGACCATCTACTTTTAAAATCGAAAAGACGGTAAACAATAATAAAATAAAATAAACCATCAATAGTTACACTTAAAAATTGCAAGTTGTAGTTTTAATATGTATGCAATTTTATAAATTGTTCAAAATATAAATAATTAGAAAATCTCTCTCTCTCTCTCACACACACACGCATGCACGCATGCATGCGCCCACACACACACATATATACATTCAATTAAGATCGTAAACATCATTTGGTAATATATTTTATTTTTTTCAATTAGTAAATATTAAACAACTCATATTTTAATATTGTATTGATTTATAATAGATTTATGTAGCAACAAACAACTCTCTATAAATAATAAAATGTGCAAACTTATTTATTCAAATAAATTTACTAGTACAAATAGAAGACATAAAATCAAGAAAATAAATAAAATAATTAAAAAAATTTGAGGGGTATTTTTGTCTTTACATAGATTAATCTCATGGTATTAAATCCTATGTATTACTAATATCACCAAATTAAAGGTAGTAATTATACATCTTATAATACCATGTAGGGTGTATAACAAATTCATTGATTAGTTATAGATAGACTGAAATTTCTACCAAACATAGTACTAAATAATACCATACATAATACATGAACTATTTCTCCTAATACTCTGAGGGGATAGCCTCTCTCTTGAATTGTCTCTTTAATGGTGATTATTTTTCATGTTCTAATTGTTGGCTATATTAAGTCTCGAATGGTATTCAATTTTGGGACACAAGTTTCGAGAGTTAAGTAGGACCTTTAGATGGAGTCACTTCTAGAATTTTTGGCGCGGGTCTCATATTTTCTATTTTGACTCAAATTTTGGTATGTCTATATTTTTTGTGAATTTGGTGTCTAAACAACCGTATTAAAATTGTGATTCTATTTTGATAGTGTGACAGTATCTAGAGGCTGTTCGAAAGGGAAAAGCTTCAGAATTGTGATGTAGAGCATACACGGTCATCCTAAAGGTAGGCTACAACTTTCTATTCCTTAGATAAAGCTTGATTATGTAAAAGCATGTTGATTCTTATGAATTTGGGGTGGTTACTTAGTTGATCTTTTTAAATTACCTAGTATTCATGTTATGGGCTTTTGCCTTTTTTTGGGATTTGAAACATGATGGTTGTGATTCATGATTATCCTTATCTTGTGGTATTTCTTAGTTGCTATTATTATTATTGATTGATTTGAGCATATTTTTCCTTAGTCTAGGCTTAGACTGGTGATTGCCATAGACTTACATTATTTGGAGCAACATGGCCTTAGTTTTGCTTAGATGTCATTTTTAGATGGCTTAGGTCCATGTAGACTGGTGTAGCAGATTTGGGTCTAATAGAATGAGTCTTAGATTATGTGTTGACTCTGACCAGATGACCTTCTATCCATTTCCCCTCTTCTGCTCGTGGTTTACGGTTGAGATATGGGCTTCGCTTTGCGACTTGGGACTGGAGTTCATTCAAGCTTGGATTGTTGTATAGATTACCTAGGAGTAGATGTCCTTCCACGAGTGTCCTATGGTGATGATTTGACATGGGGTCCTTTGGCATCTCTTATGGCCACAAATTCATGATCTGGTCATGCTGCTCAATATCGTATAAGGATTTGGTTTCTATTAGTCACTGATTCAAGGTCTGGGAATTTGATTTTCAACTATAATCCATGATTCAGGATCTTTTCATATTCAACGGAGTTGATACATGTCAGTTAGATCCTACTGGTTACTTTGGAGGACTATCCATGGTTAGAGGTCGGGGCTACGCACTCCCTACATTGTATGAGCTTATTGGCCCTTTTGGAGGCTATCTACTGTTCGAGGAATGGACTATGCACTCCTTTTCTAGGGGTGACTCTTAATTGTTACTTGAGAGACTATATGTGGTTTTAGGTCGAGACTACACTTTCCTCCATTCTAGGCTCACCCGGTTCTAGTCCTAGTAGTGTTAGCCTTTCTGTGTACCCATCAGGCTTATGGGGTCTATTCAGGATTTTACTAAAACTTGAGCACGAGTGTACTTTCTTGGCTTATGGGTGTCCAATTAGGTTTAGTTAGTTGTACTACTTCATTTTAGTTCTTTAGTACCTCATGTGCATTCCTTTAGCTTCCTTATGTTTGACCTCTATTCCGTTTAAATTTGAAATAACAGTTTTTTTAATATATGGATAATAATATAATATTATCCAACTTAAAATTTTGTATAACACTTATATATAGGTCCGCAGTTACATTATCCAATTCTTTTAGAATAATTGTAAAATTATTTTTTGTGTAATTATAAAAACTGCTTTTAATTTTTTTTTAAATGTATACATATATACATATATATATACATATATACATATAATTTTCTTTAAAAAATATAATTAAAATGATGAAACGTGATGCCTTAGTTAGTTTCTCTGATTGTTTTTTTAAAACTGCCACTCAATCTTCATCCGTCCTTTTTATTTAATTTCTATCTTTCCTTTTTGATATAAGACATTTTTTATTCTTTTTCTTTAATGTCAATTTTTTTTAATGTAAAATTTATTTCTAATTTTTGTGGTGCTGACACATGGCACTTTTTACTTCTCCTATTATATAAAGATAGATTTTTGTGGTGCTGACACATGTCACTTTTTACTTCTCCTATTATATGTAGATAGATTATGTGTTTTTATTTGTTTATTTAATTTTTAGGTTTTTTTTCCTAAATCAGTTCCTCAAAAGATAACCATTTTGAAATAATTACTTGTATTTTTCTAAAGATTAAATAATCATATTTATTTTTCTACATAAATTACTTTGAAATATTTTACTTAAGTAATCCATTATACTATTTCCCTTTCCCTTAAAAAATAATTTCAAGCCTTAAGTTTGTTTATTTATAAACTAATCAAGCATGTCTATTTTCAAATAATTAGCCAAATATTTTAATTATCGTATAACTGCAAGTTAGCAGATGTTTTAGGTGCTTTCAAATCCTTCCTAAAACACTATTGATTTACTGTTTTCAATTAATTTTTACTATTTTAATATTTTGAAAATTAGTTTTCTTAATTTTTCTTTAAAAATGAAGTGACGGCCCCTATTTTAATTTAAATAAAACACTATCAATTCAATGTGTCTCTTCCTTCAATGTCATACACAATGTGAATAAGTTTGTAAAGGTATATATGTGGTTAAGCCTACTAGTAGATACATATACTTGTAACTCAATTCCAAAAAGTGATACATGGTCGCTAAAGTTATAACATGAATGACCTCAATCATAAATTTTGCCTTGACATCCATCAACCGTAGAAGCATGTCGTGATGCCAATGTATGACAAAATGAATCACAACTTATTAGCTATATAGAGTTCTATCATAATAATAATCTTCAAATCATGTCGATGACCCATTAAATTAATCTATGCATAGCCCATGAAATGTAATTAGACATAGAAGACCATATATCATAATACCCTACAAATTGATAGCTTTGGCATCGTGGCTAAGTACCATTAACATATTCTTAAAAGATGAAACATAGATGAAATCAGCCAAATGCATGCGGGGAAAATGCAACGCGACGGATAGAAGGACAACTAATTCTTCATCCATTTATATTTGTATAATGTGATAGGTAAGTCTTAATACAAATACTACTCTTATATTATATTTAGATTATATATTATTGTAACGACCTGTTCTCATTGTTATAAAAAAGCCAACAGAGGAAAATTTAGGACCGAATTTTTTTCCATAGTATTTGGATTTTCCAAACCTAGTCCAGATTTGGACGAATTAGAGTCTTTAAGGTGCAGGTTAATTTGGTAACAATCGGGTGAATTATTTATGATTTTGATTACATGAGTGGTTAGATAACTCGTTAAGAAACCCGTACGACCTTACGAAATTGAATTCGGGCGAGCAGAACTCTCGGAATCGATCTTAGCATGAAGGATATTTTCTAAGAGTCGTGGGTTATAGGTGTGTTGTGAAATGGGGATTTTGGAATTCTTTAAATAGCTCTCTATTTAGTTCAACCTGCCTTGGCATGGATTTTGGCCGCTTTGGCGAGGTCGCTGTAGCAGGGTGGTGGCCGCTGTGGCGGGCTAGACGCGACTTAAAGTCGTAAATAAATCCCTAAACGACCTTATTTGGCACTTTTCGATTTTTAGAGCTAAGTAACGAACCGCAGGCAATTCCTACTTGTTTTTCACCATTCTTGAGACTAAAGGTAAGCTTTTCACTCCCCGAATCCATTTTTTGATCTGTAGAATGTAATAGAATGGGTGAATATTGATGGGGAAAGGTTTTGTTATGGATTCTATGGTGGAAACAACCCTAATTTGGATAATTAAGAAAAATGATGGTAGTATGAGAATGTGTATAGATTACCGACAATTGAATAAGGTCACCATTCGAAACAAGTATCCTTTACCTCGAATCGATGATCTTTTTGACCAATTGCAAGGTGCATCGGTTTTCTCCAAAATTGATCTAAGGTATGGCTACCATCAGTTGAAAATTAGGCCTGAGGATGTTCCCAAGACGGCGTTTAGAACTCGCTATTGGCACAATGAGTTTTTTATTATGTCTTTTGGTTGGACCAATGCGCCTGCAACTTTTATGAGTTTAATGAATGGGGTGTTCAAGCCATTTCTTGATTCTTTCGTTAGAGTTTTTATTGATGATATTTTATTATATTCGAAAAGTGAGGAAGAACATGCCAACCATCTTCGCATGGTTTTGGGGTTCTTGGGAAACAAAGGTTGTACGCTAAATTTTCAAAATGTGAATTTTGGTTGAATTTGGTAGCATTTTTGGGACACGTAGTTTCAAAAGAAGGTGTAATGGTAGATCCTCAAAAGATTGAGGTGGTTAAGAATTGGGTTAGGCATAGCTTTGTGACGAAAGTTAGGAGTTTTATGGGGATCGCTAGCAACTATAGTCTATTCGTGAAGAACTTTGCTTCTACTGCTACTTACTTGCTAATTTGACCAAAAAGGAGATACCATTTGAACGAACTGAAAAGTGTGAGGAGAGTTTCCAAAAGCTCAAGACTCTTTTGACCACCGCCCCCATCCTAGCATTACCGGTTGAAGGTAAGGATTTTATTATTTATTGTGATGCTTCACATTCTAGTTTGGGTGATGTGTTGATGCAGGATAAGAATGTTATAGCTTATGCCTCACGTCAATTGAAGGTGCATGAGAGGAATTATCCAACACATGATTTGGAGTTGGCAGCGGTATTGTTTTCTATTAAGAGTTGGCGGCATTACCTATATGGTGTTAAGTGTGAGGTATTTACTGATCATCGTAGTTTACAACATGTGTTCACTCAAAAGGATCTGAATTTGAGATAGTGAAGGTGGATGGAGTTACTTAAATATCATGATGTCACCATTCAAAATAATCCGGGTAAGGCTAATGTAGTGGCAGACGCTTTGAGTCAGAAAACGGTGTGTATGGGTAGTTTAGCTTGCTTGAGTGTAGCCAAGAGACCTTTGGCTAAGCAAATTCAGATCTTAGAATCTAAGTTCATGCATTTGGGCATCTCAGAAAGAGGTGGGGTGTTAGCTAGCATTAAAGTGAGGGCCGCATTCATTGAGGAGATCAAAGCCAAACAATTTGAGGATGAGAATTTGGAGGAGCTTAGAAAGAAGACTGCGAATGGTAAGGCACAAGAGACCACTCTTGATGCGGATGGTGTGCTCAATTTTAAGGGAAGAATCTGTGTTCCTAGAGTAGATGACTTGACGGAGAAATTGTTGGAAGAGTCTCATGGTTTGCGATATTCTATTCATTCGGGTGTGACTAAGATGTATCGAGATTTGAAGCGAATTTATTAGTGGTCGGGCATGAAGAAGGATATAGCAGAGTTTGTGGCGAAGTGTCAAAATTGTCAACAAGTGAAGTATGAACATCAAAGGCCTGCAGGTTTGCTTTAGAGAATGTCAATTCCTAAATGGAAGTGAAAAAGAATAGCCATGGATTTTGTGGTTGGTCTTCCCAAGACTTTGGGGAAGTTTGATTCTATTTGGGTAGTGGTTGATAGATTGACAAAGTCAACCCATTTTATTCTGGTAAGAATAGATTATAATGTTGAGCAATTGGCTAAGGTTTATGTGAAAGAGATAGTGAGGCTGCATGGGGTGCCCCTCTCTATCATCTCAGGCTGTGGTACCCAATTCACATCCAAGTTTTGGAGGAAATTGCATGATGAATTGGGCACACAACTCACTTTTATTATATCATTCCATCCACAGACAAACGGGCAGTCGGGAGGATTATTCAAGTATTAGAAGACATGTTGAGGGCATGTGTGCTTGATTTTGGAGGGCATTGGGATAAATTCATACCTTTGTGTGAGTTCTCCTATAATAATAGTTATCACTCCAGCATTGATATGACACCATTTGAGGCACTCTATGGGAGGGGATGTAGATTACCCATAGGATGGTTTGAGGCTGGAGATGTGAAACCTTTGGGGGTACATTTAGTGAAAGATGCTCAAGATAAGGTGAGGAGCATTCAAGCTAAGCTTTTAGCAGCCCAGAGTAGACAAAAGAAGTATACGGATCATAAGGTAAGAGACATGGCGTTTCAAACCGGTGAGAATGTTCTTCTTAAGGTATCACCCATAAAAGGGGTGATGAGATTTGGTATGAAAGATAAGCTAAGTCCGCGATACATTGGTCCATTTGAGATTCTTCAATGTGTGGGACCGGTAGCGTATAAATTATCTTTACCTCCTAATTTATCGGGAGTTCATCCGGTATTTCATGTGTCCATGTTGAAGAGATATCATGGTGACGAGGATTATATCATAAAGTGGGACTCAGTTGTGTTAGACAATGACCACCAATATGTGGAGGAACCGATTGCAATTCTTGATCGTGATGTGCGTAAGTTGAGAACCAAGGAGATTAAGTCCGTGAAAGTTCAATGGAAGCATTGTCCAATTGTGGAAGTTACTTGGGAAACCGAGAGGGACATGCAAGACAAGTATCCCCAATCGTTCGTCGATTCAGGTACTACTTCATTCTTTTCTTAGCCTATTTTTCCTAAGTTTCGCCACTCGGGAACGAGTGATCGGTAAATTGGTATCTATTGTAACGACATGTTCCCATCGTTATAGAAAAGCTAACGGGGGAAAATTTGGGGCCGAAAAACATTTTTAGTATTTGGATTTTCCAAACCTAGTCCAAATTTGGACAAAATCGGAGTCTTTAAGGTTCAGAGAAATCTGGTAACAATCGGGTGAATTATTTATGATTTTGATTATATGAGTGGTTAGATAACTCGTTAAGGAACCCGTACGACTTTACGGAATTGAATTCGGGCGAGTAGAACTCTCAGAATCAATCTTAGCATGAAGGGTATTTTTTGAGCATCGTGGGTTAAAGGTGTGTTCTGACATGGAGATTTTGGAATTCTTTAAATAGCTCTCTGTTTCATGCATCCCGCCTTGGCGGGGATTTCGGTCGCTTTGGTGGGGACGCTGTAGCGGGGTGGTGGCCACTGTGGCGGGCCAGACACGATTTAAAGTCGTAAATAAACCCCTAAATGACCTTATTTGGCACTTTTTTGATTTTTAGAGCTAAGGAACGAACCCCAGGTGACTCCTACTCGTTTTTCACCATTCTTGAGGCTAAAGGTAAGCTTTCCACTCCCTGAATCCATTTTTTGATCCGTAGAACGTAATAGAATTGGTGAATATTGATGGGGGAAGGTTTTGTTATGGATAATATGGTGGAAACAACCCTAATTTGGATAATTGGGATCATGGGTTTGATCTAGGGTTCATAGAATTGTTAGTAATTTGGGTAATTAGTGATTGTTTATTGATTCTCGTATTATATTGATTGTTTGAAGATCAAGAACAAGCGGAACGAATCCGGAAAGGGAAGGATCAAGTTTCTTAGGGTTTCAAGCTTGTTTCGAGGTAGGTGATGGTTGTGATTCTATGATTGTGTGATGTATGTTTGTTCTTGCTTCATTATGATACTTGCATGTATTTAAATGTTGCATTATTGATCACACTTGATGTAAATGAGATAGATGAATGATGATTGCCATGAAATAATGACTTAAATGTATGATTTTGAGGATGTACTTGTGCTTGTAATTGTGGTGCGTTGAATGGATCGGTTGCCACGTTCCAGCAGAATTATTGGATCGGGTACCACGTTTCGGTATGCTAACTGTTTGGGTTTTGGTTACATGAGAGGACCAATGATTTGATATAATTGTGTATCATGAGAAATGTGAAATTGTTCGTTTTTAGTAAATGTTGATAATATTGTATATGTTCGATAAATGCATGTGATTATATTGTTGTGATGACTTATGTATTTTACACTTAGTGGGATAGTCGCATGATCCTACCAGTATACTCTGGTTGTGTACTGATACTGCACTTGCTTTTATTTTTATTGAGTACAGGGCATCTTCAAGCGGCTATTGACAGACCTCGCTTAGGAGATCAGTGATCGTTCGAATATAAGGGTGAGCCAATTCTTTCGGGCTGCCATGGGTTCTCTTTTTTCTCTGTCCACCATTTCCGGACTTAGACAATGTTCTATTAGTTATTAGTACATTAGTTGGGGGTTGAATCCCTTCTTGTTTAGACTTGGTTCATGGTTAGATGTTTTGGTATATTGACTTTCAGGTTCTACGTTATTTCTTCCGCATTGTTTAGTGCATTGTTAGACTTTTGTTGAAGTTTATGTGAACTCTCTATTTATTTCCTTAGTATTTAACTTGCTTCCGTAACTTAAATGCCTTAGTTTTGGTTTAGTTGTTTGGTTTGGATTGTAGTAGTGGTTCTCCCATCGGAGGGTTAGTGTGGGTGCCAATCACGAAGGTCTGCGTCGTGACCATTATATAGAGAGAGGTTATTATGTTATGTCTCACATTCCTATTTTGTTTGGGATTGGGAACGTTACCTTAGCTTCTATTCCTCTTTTATTTTTGTTTGGGATTGGGTACCTTAATTGATTTAGTATATATCAATCAATTAATCTACTATATATGTATTTAATTTTTCTATTTTTATATAAATAATAGCAAGTGTAAAAATCTCATACATGAATCTTGAGAAAGTCTTTCATTTGTCTGTCATTATAGACAAGCCCATTGATGTTCAACGTAATCAACTGACTCTATTTCGGTTCAAGTGCCAAACGATCACGTGTTGTGGTATAACCCAACCAAGGGTTGGGATCGTTCCCACAGGGAGTGGTTTTGAGAATTAGTACAAAAATAAAATCAAGTTCTAATTAGTCATAGCTATAAATATTAGCGACTAAAAACATACTAAATCTAAGGAGTGACGCAAGCGTTAATTATCAATGAGGTTTGTATTAATTAACAACTAAAAAGAGCAAAAATATAAGGAAACGAGATTGGAGACGAGATTCTTGGGATGTGATAGGAATACGGGTTAAACTAGACTATCGAGTACATGTTTTTGATAGTAAATTGTTGAACATTTGTGACTAGGCTAGACTATAGTGGGGGTAAATTCTCTCTCGAGCAACTTACCCCGAATCAACTCGGTGTCTCTCGAACACCGAGTTTTCGCATTAAGCACAGCCTCCGCCTTAGCCCATTGACTATCTCGAGCTGAATGTGTGGGAGAAGGACTAGGATTCACTGTCTCGAGCTGAACCCATGTCGACCCAATACCACCGGCTATCAATTTAGTAGTCTTAGTTTTACGACCTCTCTCGAGCAAGCCAAAAACACTAAGATGAAATCATATTTTCAACTACAATCCCATTAAGTTCATACAGAACTACTAAACAAAATCACATTTAAACAACAAATAAACCATCAACAAGGAAGACCCAACACATAATTTAACCCATATTCACAAAATCACACCCCAAGAATTGAGGTTTTAGCTAGACATCTAAAAGAGAGAAAAAGTTATACCAATATCAGTTTCCATCACCTGGTATGAAGAATTAAGTCTTAAAACACGTCAAGAGTGAAGAATCTTCGAGACCCATGTCCAATTTCTTGGAGTTGAAACCCTTTGAATCTTCATGGTCTGAGAACAAAGTCTCCAAAACCCTCTAAAACTTACACTCTCTAAAAACTGTAAAAAGTTCGGATAATAGAAGTGATATCCTCTTAGAAATTTAAACAAGTGTTTATAGTGTTTTAAATTTTATGTTGCGGAGGACCATTCAGCACAGTTAGTCGAGATCGCCGATATGCTAGGCGATCCGCCTTTTGGTCGATTTCATCGCCTTCCTGCTTTAGCCTTCAACCTCTTCACGTTTTGAGTCGTTGGACGATATGGTGCTATTTTGCGAAACTGATCGGCGATGCGCCGACTGCTCCATTTCATTGCCAAGTTGACATTTTCCTTCCGAGCTCAGCACACTGGTACAAAAGGCAATCTCAAGGCCTATCGGCGACTCGCCAACTGGCTTGGGGATCTTCAGCCCTTCATTACTTCGTTCTTTTTAGCCACGTTGTTCCTTCTTGCCAAGTAGTGTCAATGTTTTGCCTCAAACTCTAAATACCTGAAACTTAAGGATTTTCATCAGGTATTGAGACAAAATATGCATTTGAGGACACTAATTCTATCAAAATATAGCCCTAAATGAGTCCATATTGTGGACTCATCAACACCCCCAACTTAAACTTTTGTTTATCCTCAAGTAAAACTCAAGTTCGGCAGTCCAATAAGGATGTCCCAAACAGTGCTACACAAGACTCAACCATGAATGTACACAACAAGACTCAATTTACTCATGTAAGAATTAATTGTATACTCAAAGACTTAAGTTGTGACACACCATTATCAAAGATTCTCAAGCTCAATATACCTGCTTCAAATGCAAGTTCGAGCTCAACAAAGGTATTCGAATGCCCTCACACAAAGATTGATTCCATATTCACACACAATGATTTAATCATTCGAATGCCCTCAGACAAAGACTCAACCATTTCTTTTGTCATTTCTCATAACTTTATTTCACAACTTTTTCTTTTTCTTTTTCTTTTTCTTTTCACTTGTTTTTTTTTTTTTGTATGGAGGGGTTCCATTTTTATCAACACCATGGGTTAAAAGGGACTTTTCTTGCACTTCTTGACTTGCCTTTTCTTTTCACCACACCCCTAACTTAGGCTTTTGGCCTAAGTTGGCTATTCAATCAACCACAAATCACAAGGATTATGGATAGTGGATTTAATAAAGGTCATGTTTTCATCAAGTATCTTCCAAAGAAAGGTAAAGCTCAAGGGTGTTCAAAAGAGGTTCACACACCCACAGGTAGGCCACAAAAGAGGTATATGTCAAATTGGCTCACACTCTTCGAAGTTGCCTAAGATCATATCAAGAGATAGCCTTACTTAGTGGACCTGACCAACAGGGCAAATTCTAGGTGTTATCATGCATGGTTCACAGTAAGCTCATCACACAAGGCATTGGCGCCAAAGTCAAACAAGACTCCACACTTTCGCTAGTGTACAACGTTCATCACAAGAGAATCAATTCAATAATTAGTTAGTCACAACGAGATGCAAATAGTTCACATATTGCCTATGTAACTTCAATTGGTCTCGCCGTAGCCGCACATTCATGTTCGTTCGATTATGAGCAATATTTGAGTTATCGATATTGATCAAAACCGAGATTCAAATTTGCTAAAGAATAGCCACATTCCACACGTACAAGAGGTGGCAAAAATTTAAATTTTTTTAGAAGGGTGAAATCATTTACAATTTAAAATAAAAGGATCCACAAGCTCAAACATCTGCAAGAAGCAGTGTAAAACACAACATTATGATTCACAACCCAACAAGAATATAGCATACAAAGGTGGGCCACACCCCACCACAATTAAAAATATTTGTCCTCATATACAACTAACATAATATCTAGAGTTTAAAATAAAGAAAGAAAGATAGAGAGAGAGGTAAAGAGGGGATCATATCTAAGCAGTCGCTCCATCTGTCTGTGTATCAGTGCCTAGGGTGTCAGTTTCGCCTCGGGCCTCAGTACTCTGGGTCACACCAGAAGGACCAGCTCCACTAGAGATAAAAAAAATGTGTGTTTGCCATGGAAGCCTGTACAGCCGCATCTATCATAATTGCTTCAGTCTCTATCAGGTCCTCATCTGCAGCATCCACGGTTTCCTCGAGCATTTCCTCATCTGTCTCTGCCTCCGACTTAGGCTCAACTATCTGTTGAACTCTATCCTCACTTATGGTGCTGACCAGAGGCATTTCAGGCACATCTAGGATCTCCACCGTTCAAAAGACCATGGACATATAGGTGTCTTTCAACTAATCCACATCAGTCCTCAGAGCAGTAATAGCGGCCTTTAATGACGTCACCTCATCTGTGGCCCCTTGTTCACGCTCACACAGCGCTACTCTAACCTCAAGGGCGTCAATGGTAGCTCTCATCGGTGTCATAGCATTAGTCAGGGCAGTCTGAATCATGCCTGGAATTGAGGTTTCTATGTTGGCATCCCGACAATCAGCAGACTGGGCAAGCTGTCCCATACGGATCAATGATGCCTGAGTGATCGGCGCACGGGATGCAACGACAGTAGTAGATCTAGGCGGTAATGCGGCAACAGAAGAACCTGGAGTGTCAGCAAGAGTGATAGTGGAATTAGATATACCTGAAGGCCCATGGGCCGGAGTAGGCGAAAATGCATTTATAGGTATGGATTCAGTGTCTGTGGCTTCCTTCTACTTCTTCTCCGTCTGATCCTTAAGATATTCGGCTTTGATTCTCTGGATATCAGTAGAGGATGTTGGCATCACTTCCACATCCTTCTTGGCATTTCGAGGTACCCGAGCTCATTTGCACAGTTTTGTGATCAATACTGGGAATGGAAGTGAGGTATGGCACTGCCTTGCACGCATGAGTATCTCTGAAGCAATATCGTACCCAAGTTTATCCGAGTTTCCTCTATGATGCAACCCATGTAGGCTGCCTTAGCAAGGCGAAGAACCGACTCATTCTTCGCTAGTGAGGGGGAACGTATATGTCCTTCATTTTACATTGGACTCTCCACTATCTTTTTGGCTAACTCATCCATCTAAGTCATCAGTGCAGCCAGCATGAAGTCCTTCTCTACTTCTTGGTTTGCTTCAGCCATGTGATCAAGCATGTGGGCTGCTATCGCATAGGGATAATGTATAATACTACCCGGAATGAGTCGGTCAGCTAATGCTTTGTTTTCGGGACCAAGACTTCTGTAGAAACAGTCCAGGAGGACTATACCAGGAATTTCATAAGTGGGGAATCGAATCAGAAGCGATTTAAACCTTGCCTATGCCTCATGAATCCGTTCACCTTCCAATTGTTTGAAAGTTAGAATACGATCCCTGAACATCATTACTTCTAATGGAGGAAACTTCATTTGCTCACGACTACTGCTTGACATATTCACCTCCTCTATTTCAAAGCTCAAACAAATAAAATACAAAACTAAATATTAGGTAAGTAAAACTACAACTAACAAAAACGAAAATTCTACTTAACTACAAATTCTCTAATAACACCACTCCCTGGCAGCGACGCCATTTTGATGTTCGACGTAACTACCTGAAACTATTTCGGTTCAAGTTCCAAACGATTGCGTGTACTGATATAACCCAACCAAGGGTTGGGATCGATCCCACAAGGAGTGGTTTTGAGAATTAGTAGAAAAATAAAATCAAGTTCTAATTAGTCATAGCTATAATTATTAACGAATAAAAAAATACTAAATCTAAGGAGTGATGCAAGCGTCAATTATCAATGGGGGATTGTATTAATTAACAAATAAAAAGAGCAAAAATATAAGGCAACGAGATATGGAGACGAGATTCTTGGGATGTGATAGGAATACATGTTAAACTACATTATCGGGTACATTCTTTTGATAGTAAATTGTTGAACATTTGTGACTAGGCTAGATGATAGTGGGGGTAAATTCTCTCTCGAGCAACTTATCCTGAATCAACTCGATTTCTCTCAAACATCGAGTTGCCGCATTAAGCACAGCCTCCGCCTTATCCCATTCACTCTCTCGAGCTGAATGTGTGGGAGAAGGACTAAGATTCACTCTCTCGAGCTGAACCCATGTCGACCCAATACCACCGGCTATCAATTTAGTAGTCTTAGTTTTACGACCTCTCTCTCTCGCAAGCCAAAAACACTAAGATGAAATTGTATTTGAAACTACAATCCCATTAAGTTCATACACAACTACTAAATGAAATCACATTTAAACAACAAATAAACCATCAATAAGCAATATCCAAGAGATAATTTAACCCATATTCACAAAATCACACACCAAGAATTGGGGCTTTAGCTAGACATGTAAATGAGATAAAAATGTATACCAATATCAGTTTCCATCAACTGGGTATGAAGAATTAAGTCTTAAAACACGTCAAGAGTGAAGAATCTTCGAGACCCACGTCCAATTTCGTGGAGTTGAAACCCTTTGAATCTTCAAGGTCTGAGAACAAAGTCTCCAAAACCCTCTAAAACTTAGACTCTCTAAAAACTATAAAAAGTTCAAATAATAGAAATGAGATCTTCTTAGAAATTTAAACAAGTATTTATAGTGTTTGAAAATTTGTGATGCGGAGGACCATTCGGCGCAATTAGTCGAGATCGCTGACTAGCTCGACGATCCGCCTTTTGGTCGATTTCATCGCCTTCCTTCTTTAGCCTTTAGCCTCTTCGCATTTTGAGTCCTTGGGTGATATGGTATTGCTTCGCAGAACTGATTAGCGACGAGCCAACCGCTCCATTTCATTACCAACTTGACCTTTTCCTTCACGGCTCAGCGTACTGGAACAAAAGGTGATCTCCAGGACCATCGGCGACACGCCAACTGGTCTCGGTGATCTTCAGGCCTTCATTTCTTCGTTCTTTTCAGCCTCCTTGTTCTTTCTTGCCAAGTAGTGTCCATGCTTTGCCTCAAACTCTAAATACCTAAAACTTAAGGATTTTGATTAGATATTAAGACAAAATATGTATTTGAGGACACTAATTCCATCAAAATATAGCCCTAAATGAGTCCAAATTGTGGACTCATCACCCATCCATATAATTGATTCTATGGAATTCGAACCTGAACTTTATTTTCTATTTCAATTATGATTCATTATTTGTATCTAATGGGATCGTCTTTTTATTTATTTTTTATTTAAAATGTTTATAAAAGGTTAAAAGGTTTGTTGATCGCCTCAAGGCATATCATAATAGATCCTCATTTTTCAACTGAAACGGAATATTACTAACGAAATTGAATTGTACATCCAGAATAGTCCTAAGAAGACATGATGAAGAGAAACGAACTAATTATATAAATATCTCTCTATCTCTAATGTTCACTAATTATTTGACCGTTGGCGGTTATGGTCTATACGTCGTAGAGAATTGAGAATTCAAAGTTTTTTTAATTCTTTGAATTGGAATGTCGTCGATAGAAATTTAGTATTTTTCAACGAAACCAATGTAAAAAACTGGAGTCAATTTTTGGGTGAACGGAAACCCTTTTATAAAGATAAAAATGAATAAATTAAATTTAAGTTCTTTCTTTGGTTTATTGATATGGGCCTTTTCCACGGAAAAAGGGAATCTTATGTTCCAATAGAAGTAGAAGTGATGTGGATTATTCAAGATTTGAAGTAAATTTGCTTTATAAAAAGAAGATATCAATGAACTTCTATGAAATTGTTTAACGGGATTCAGCCAATTGTCTTGATCGTGGAATATAATTGAGAAATAGTGTAACGACCGGTTTCCGTCATTATAGAAAAGCCAACGAGGAAAAATTTTGGACCAAAAAACTTTTTTGTAGTAACTTGATATTTCCCAACCTAGTCCAGATTTGGACAAAATTGGAGTCAGTGAGGTCTAGGGAAATTTGGTAACAATAGGGAGATCTAGTTATGTATTCTATCACATGAGTAGACAGCTAAGACGTTAAGGAACCTGTACGACTATACGGAACAGAATTCAGGAGAGTAGAACTTCTGAAATCGATCTTAGCGTGAGAGGGTAATTTTGAGTGTCATGGGATGAAGGTGTGTTGTGAAATGGGAGTTTGTAACTCTTAAATTGACTCACTCGTACCGTGCAAGCCGCTGTGGCAGGATACATGCCTGCCCTAGCGGGCCAATCGCAAGTTATGTTAGAAATAAACCCCAAAAATATTTTATTCTGCACTTTTCAACTTGGAGAGCTAAAGAATGACCCCATGTGTTTTCTTGCCATTGTTTCACCATTCTTGACGTTAATGGTAAGGTTTTCACTCCCCGAATCCATTTTTTGATTCGTAGAACGTAGATTATTGGGTGATAATTGTTGGGGAAGGGTTTTGAAACTGTTTGGATGGTGGGAAAAGCCCTAATTTAGATAATGGGTTCATGGGTTTGATCTAGGGTTGATAGTGTTTACTTTAATCCGAGTAATTAAACATCGTTAATTAATTCCCGTGTTATTTTGATTGCTTGTAGACCAAGAATAAGCGAAAAGAATCTGGAAAGGGAAGAATCAAGTTTTTTAGGGGATTCAAGCTTTGTTTGAGGTAGGTGATGGTTGTGATTCCATGTTGTGTGATAAATGTTTGTTCTTGCTTCATTATGATACATGGATGTATGCGAATGTTACATTAACTGTAAATAAGGATTGATGGATCATTGAATGCCATGAATCATGACTTGATTGTATGATTATGAGAATATACATGTGATTGTGATTGTGGCTTGTTGAATGGATCAGGTGTTGCGTTCCGACACACTAACTGGGATCGGTTTCCACGTACGGCATAAACATTGGAACGGGTGTCACGATCCGACACACTAACTTGGAACGGGTACCACGTATTGGTACACTAACAGTTTGGGTGTGGGTTCCATGAAAGGACCATTGACCTGACATAACTGTATATCTTGAGAATTGTGAAATTGTACGTTGTTCGTAAATGATGTTGATATTGTATATGTTCTATGTATGCATGTTAATATTATGTTGTAATGGCTTATGTATGTTGCACTTAGTGGGATAGCCGCGTTATCCTACCAGTACATCGTCGTTGTGTACTAATACTGCATTTGCTCTTTTGTTGTTGAGTGTAGGGAATCTTCAAGCGGCTATTGACAAACCTCGGTTAAAAAGATCAGTGATCATCATCAAATTCAAGGGTGAGCCAATTCTTCTGGGCTGCCTTGAGTTCTCCTCTGCTTAGTCCATTTCTTCGGACTTAAACTAGTTCTTTAGATAATTCTCTTATTTAGTTTGGGTTGTACCCATTTTCTCAAACCTATGGTTCCTTGTTAGAGTTTTGGTACATTGACTTTCAGGTTCTAGGCATTTAATTTCGCAATTCGTTGTTAGACTTTTGGAGTTTATGGGAAGTTCACTTTATTTCTACATTTAAACCTACTTATGTATCTTTAAATGCTCAATTTTGTGGTTAGTTGGGTTGTAGTAATGGTTCACCCACCGGAGGGTTAGTGTGGGTGCCAATCACGATGGTCTGGGTCATGACAAAGTTGGTATTAGAGCCCTAGGTTCATTGAACTCGATGTACAAAAATGAGTCTAATAGAGTCTTGCGGAACGGTACAGAGATGTCTGTACTTTTCTTCGAGAGGCTATACGACTTTAGAAAATCTCTCTATTTTCTCTTGTCTCCTTTCGTGCTATAACTTGATTCCAGTTGGTATCTGGCGATTCGAATTGGTATCTAATCTCCTTCACTCTTCTGTCCGCAGATGGTTAACACTATGTTCAACAGCGTCAGGCCCGTAGCTCCCATCAATGCACCAATTGAAAAATCTGCATCAAGAGGTCGTGGTTGTGGCAGGGGTAGAGGAAGAGCAAGAGGTAGAGGCCGAGGATGGGTAGCACCTACTAGGGATGGAGCTCCGGTTGGAGATGCTCCCAGAAATGAGAATCCTCTTGTGCATCATGAAGAGGTAGAGGATAATGTTGAGGTTGAGGATGAGGAGAATGTTGGACAAGAGAAAGAAGTGCAGGCTGAGACTACAAATATTCCTCTCTTAGATCCAGTGTTAGCTCAACAGATTATGTCGTTCCTGAAAGGATTGGTTGGTCCTTGAGTGCTTCCCTCTATTCAAGGAACTCAAAATCCCGCCAATCCCTCTATTTCTATCACTATCCCTAAGGTGGGTAGAACTGTAGGTAATGATGTTTTCTTCCGTCCTTTGTTGGGTCCTATTATGATTGGTAACGAGCATGAGATGTTGACTAATTTGAAATTGAAACCGCTTGTGTTCCTTGGTTTTGAAAGTGAGGAAGCCTATGAGTTCATCCTACATTGTTATGAGAGTCTTCATAAGTTGGGAATTTTCCATCAGCATGGAGTAGAGTTTGTGAATTTTCAACTTCAGGGCGAGGCTAAGCAGTGATGGAGAGCTTATGTGGAGTGCAATCTTCAACTTTACCCCCACTTACTTGTACCCAGTTTCATGCTCTATTTTGGAGAAATATGTGCCCAGGATGTAAGAAGGATAAGTTCATGGCTTTGGAGCAAGGTGGTATGTATGTGGCTGCTTATGAGGCTAAGTTCCATGTTTTGTCTAGATATGCTACGCAATTGGTGACTTTTGAAGAAGAGAGGATCCACCTAGTTGTTAAGAGACTAAATTCTGAATTGCAGGTATTGTCTGTCCGTATGACCTCTGCAGGAAAAGGCTTCAATGACGTAACAGATTTTGTGAAGAATCTGGAGGGGATGAGGTGAGATGGTCAGGGTAAGGCATTGGCTAAGAAAGCCAAGAATTCAAGAAACTTTCAAGGTTCTTAGTCTAGAGGATCAGGGAGGCCGACACTTGCAGCCCGACCAATTCAGTCCGCTATGCCCGCTTCTACAAGTAATTACTCGAGAACTCCACCTCAGAATTTGATTCAGGATAGCCAGGGAGCCGCACCATCGGCGGACAGCAGGCCATCGTTTGATCGTACTTTTTATAATTATGGAGAACCTGGGCATATAAAGAGAGATTTTCCCCACCCGCACATGTTGGATTCCACGTAGCAGCTGTCTAAAGCAGTTGTACCCGCGGGAAATGGTAATAATGGTTGAGGGCATCCACAAGGTGGGAGAGGAGGAAATCAACAAGGCCATGGAGGTCAGGAAAATGGTAACGCAGGCAAAGGTACAGTGCAGTCGGGCAAGGAAGTTGCCCGTCAAGATGACAAGGTTCAGTGTTATGCCTTTCCAGGAAAGACTGAGGCGGAGGCGTCTGACGCAGTGATCACATGAACTATTCTTGTCTGTGACCAGATGGCTAATGTGTTATTTGATCTAGGTTCTACTTATTCTTATGTGTCCGTGCAATTTGCCTCAGAATTTGCTATGATTTAAGACATACTTGATGCCCTCATCCATGTTTCTACCACAATTGGAGAGTCTGTCATATTTACCCATGTCTATCGTGCTTGTCCTATTTTGTTTATGGGTCTTCAGACTTGGGCTGATTTGGTGATTTTGGATATGACTGACTTTCATATAATCTTAGGCATGACTTGGTTGTCCCCCTATTATGTTATGCTTAATTGTAATACTAAGTCTGTGACTCTAGAAATTCCAGGAAGGGAAAAATTAGAGTGGGAAGGGGTGTACAAAGCTAAGCTAGCTAAGATCATATCCTCCATTCAGGCTAGGAAACTGGTAGGGTAGGGTTATTTTGATTATTTGGCTCATATTCAGGATGTTGAGGCTGAGTCTCTCTCTACTGAGTCTATTCTTGTGGTGTCAGAATTTAGAGAAGTGTTTCCCTGGTATGCTTCCGGACAGAGATATAAATTTCTGCATTGATTTAGAACCTGGTACCCGCCCCATTTATATCCCTCCATATCGCATGGCTCCGACAGAATGAAGAGAGCTTAAGGCTCAAATCAAAGAACTTCTTGTTAAAGGATTCATTCATCATAGTTCTTTTTCCTGGGGTGCTCCTGTATTGTTTGTTAAGAAAAAGGATGGTACTATGAGAATGTGTATTGATTACCGGCAATTGAATAGGATCACCAGTCGAAACAAGTACCCATTGCCTAGGATAGATGATCTTTTTGATCAGTTGTAAGGTGCATCAATTTTCTCTAAGATTGATTTAAGATCTGGCTACCATCAGTTAAAGATTAGGCCTGAGGATGTGCCCAAGACGGCATTTAGGATTCGCTATGGGCACTATGATTTTCTAGTTATGTCGTTTGGGTTGACAAATGCGCCTGCAACTTTCATGAGTTTGATGAACAGTGTGTTCAAACCATTTCTTGACTAGTTTGTTATAGTATTAATTGATGATATTTTGGTCTATTCAAAAAGTGAGGAAGAACATGCCGACCATCTTCATATTGTTCTTGGTGTTCTTGGGAAACAAAGGTTGTATGCGAAATTTTCAAAGTATTATTTTTTGTTGACTTCGGTTGCCTTTTTGGGGCATTTAGTTTCAAAAGAAAGGGTAATGGTAGATTCCCAAAAGATTGAAACGATTAGGAATTGGGTTCGGCCTAGCTCTGTGATTGAAGTTAGGAGTTTTGTGGGGCTCGCTAGCAACTATCGTCGATTTGTGAAGAACTTCGCTTCTATTGCCGCACATCTGATAAATTTGACCAAAAAGGAGGTACCTTTTGAATGGACTGAAAAATGTGAAGAGAGCTTCGAAAAGCTCAAGACTCTCTTAACCACAACACCTATTCTAGCACTACTAGTGGAAGGTAAAGACTTTATAGTTTATTGTGATGCTTCACATTCGGGTTTGGGTGTTGTGTTAATACATGATAAGAATGTAATTGCTTATGCATCGCGACAATTGAAGGTGCATGAGAGCAATTACCCAACACATGATCTAGAGTTGGCAGCGGAAGTGTTTGCTATTAAGATATGGCGCCATTATCTTTATAGATTTAAGTGTGATGTGTTTATCGATAATCGTAGCTTACAACATGTATTTACTCAAAAGGATCTAAATTTGAGACAACGAAGATGGATGGAGTTACTCAAACATTATGACGTGACCATCCAATATCATTCGGGTAAGGCTAATACAGTGGCGGATGCACTAAGTCGAAAGGCGGTGAGTATGGGTAGTTTAGCTTGCTTGAGTGCATCCAAGCGACGCTAAATAGATCCAACATTTGGAATCTAAGTTCATGCAGATGGGCATCTTAGATAAAGGTGGGGTGTTAGCTAGCATTGAAGTAAGGGCCACGTTCATTGAGGAGATCAAGGCCAAACAGTTTGAGGATGAAAATTTGAATGAGCTTAGAAAGAAGACCGTGATTGGTAAGGCGCAAGAGACCACTCTTGATGCGGAAGGTGTGCTCAGTTTTAATGGAAGGATTTCTATTTCTAGAGTCGGCGACTTGATTCAGGAATTATCGACAAAATCCCATGGTTCGCGATATTCCATTCATCCGGGTTTGACCAAGATGTACCGAGATTTGAACCGAATTTATTGGTGGCCTGGCATGAAGAAATATATAGCGGATTTTGTGGCTAAGTGTCAAAATTGCCAACAAGTAAAGTATGAACATCAAAGGCCTGAAGGTTTGCTTTAGAGAATGCCAATTCCGGAATGGAAGTGCGAAATGATAGCTATGGACTTTGTGGTTGCTCTTCCCAAGGCTTTGGGAAAGTTTGATTCTATCTGGGTAGTGGTTGAAAGATTGACTAAGTCAGCCCATTTTATTCTGGTCGGAATAGATTATAATGCTCAACAATTGGCTAAGGTTTATGTGAAAGAGATAGTGATGTTGCATGGGGTGCCCCTTTCTATCAACTCAGACTGTGGTACACAGTTCACCTCCATGTTTTGGAGGAAATTACATGAGGAAATGGGCACACAACTCACTTTTATTATAGCTTTCCACCCGCAGACGAACGGACAATCAGAAAGGACTATTCAAGGGTTAGAAGACATATTGAGGGCATGTGTGATTGATTGTGGAGGGCATTGGGATAAGGTCCTACCGTTATGTGAGTTATCCTATAATAATAGTTATCACTCCAATATCGATATGGCACCATTTGAGGCACTTTATGGGAGGGTATGTAGATCACCCGTACGATGGTTTGAGGCTGGAGATGTGAAACATTTGGGGTTGAGTTATAGAAGGATGCTCAAGATAAAGTGAGGAGTATTCAAGCTAAGCTTTTAGCAGCCCAAAGAGATTAAGTCCGTGAAAGTGCAATGGAAGCATCGTCCAGTTGAGGAACTTACTTGGGAGATCGAAAAGGATACGCGAGATAAGTATCCCAGTTGTTCGTCGATTTAGGTACTACTCTACTCTAACTTTAGTCATTTTTCCTAGTTTGTCACTCGGGATGAGTGATGGGTAAATTGGTATCTATTGTAAGGATCGGTTCCTATCGTTATAGAAAATCCAACGGAAAAAATTTTTGGACTGAAAAAGTTTATGGTAATAACTTGAAATTTCCCAACCTAGTCCAGATTTGGATGAAATCGGAGTCAGTGAGGTCTAGGGAAATCTAGTAAAAATTGAGAGATTTAGTTATGAATTCGATCACCTGAGTAGATAGCCAACACGTTAAGGAACCCGTACGACTTTACGAAACTGAATTCGGGCGAGTAGAACTTCTGAACTCGATCTTAGCGTGAGAGGGTAGTTTCTGAGTTTCATGGGATGAAGGTGTGTTGTGAAATGGGAGTTTGGAACTCTTAAATCGACTCGCTAGTTCCGTGCAAGCTGTTTTGGCGGGATTATTTCCACCAGTGCGGGGTCGCTCTGGCAGGATGGGGGCCACCCTAGCTGACCAGTAGCGAATTTAGTCTAAAATAAACCCCAAAAATGTTTTATTCTGCGCTTTTTGACTTGGAGAGCTGAAGAACGACCCCATGTGTTTTCATGAGAGTTTTCCACCATTCTTGAGGCTAAAGGTAAGGTTTTACTCCCCGAATTCATTTTTCGATCCGTAAAACGTAATTTCTTGGGTGATAATTATTGGGGAAGGGTTTGTGAACTGTTTGGATGGTGGGAAAAGCCCTAATTTGGATAATGGGATCATGGGTTTGATCTAGGGTTGATAGTGTTGAATTTAATTTGGGTAATTAGACATCGTTTATTGATTCCCGTGTTATTTTGATTATTTGTAACCAAGAACAAGCGGAAAGAATCCGGAAAGGGAAGAATCAAGTTTCTTAGGGGATTCAAGCTTTGTTCGAGGTAGGTGATGGTTGTGATTTCATGTTATGTGATATATGTTCTTTCTTGCTTCATTACGATACATGAATGTATGCGAATGTTAAAATATTGATCACACTAATTGTAAATGAGGATAGACGGATAATTGAATGTTATGAATCATGACTTGGTTGTATGATTATGAGAATATACATGTGATTGTGATCGTGATTGTGGCTTGTTGAGTGGATCGGGTGTTGCATTTCGACACACTAACTGGGTTCGGTTGCCACGTACCGGCATAAACATTGGAATGGGTGTCACGATCCAACCCACTAACTTGGAACGGGTACCACATACCGGTACACTAATAGTTTAGGCATGGGTTCCATGAGAGGACCACTGACTTGACTTAACTGTATATCTTGAGAATTGTGAAATTGTACGTTGTTCGTTTATGATGTTGATATTGTATATGTTTGGTGTATGCATGTTATTATGATGTTGTAATGTCTTATGTACGTTGCACTTAGTGGGATAGTCGGTGATCCTACCAATACAATGTGGTTGTGTACTGATATTGCACTTGCTCTTTCTTTGTTGAGTACAGGGCATCTTCAAGCGGCTATTGACAGACTTCAGTTAAAAGATCAGTGATCCTCATCGAATTCAAGGGTGAGCCAGTTCTTTCGGGCTGCCTTGAGTTCTCCTTTGTTTAGTCCATGTCTTCGGACTGAAACTAGTTCTTTAGATAATTCTCTTACTTAGTTTGGTTTGTACCCATTTTCTTAAACTTATGGTTCCTTGTTAGAGTTTTGGTACATTGACTTTCAGGTTCTAGGCATTTAATTCCGCAATTCGTTGTTAGACTTTTGGAGTTTATGGGAACTCTACTTTATTTCTACATTAAAACATGCTTCCGTATCTTTAAATGCGTAGTTTTATGGTTAGTTGGGTAGTATTAATAGTTCTCTCATCGGAGGGTTAGTGTGAGTGTCAATCAAGACGGTCTGGGTCATGACAAATAGGAAGGCGAGGGTAACCTTCTTGGAGGAAAATCAATATCACGGGTTAAAATTGATGGTAGTGTACAAATAAGCATAGGAGAGGGTAATCCTCTTGGAGGCAAATCAATAGCTCAAAATTTTTAGCTAGAAAAAGTTTATTAGTTGAACTGCATTACTCTTATACCAAAAGGAAACTATACAAGGAAAATATTCAAACTTCATACAAAGCAAAGTCAAGATTAATCTTATTTAACGAGTAAGCATATTTCACTACCAAGCATAAAGGGCATTGAGCATAAAACATTGCCACCTTCCTAACTATAAAATTCAACTAAAGCAAACACAAAATTAACACCATATCCAAAAATGGAATTTATAAATAAGTAAAAGTGCAAAACGAAAAGGCATTGAGTACAAAATACAAACATACTTCTAATTAAAAATCCAACTAAGAAAATTGATTAGTAATGCAAATTTAGTTATAAGAAAACCTCAGAAATTTGGTTTAGAAAAAGAAAAAGAGTACCAATATTCACTAACCTAGCCAAGGGTTACAAGGGCGTAGATTAGCATCCTCGTAGTTCACAAGTAACAACCTTATTTTCATGAAATGAGTTTACAAGATGCACATCAAATAGAAGAAGGAAGAGAAATAATCAGGATGTAACGTATGCGAAGAAAGACGGTGAACTCTTTTGTTCAAATTTGAAAATGTTATGTAATAGCTCTTTATGTATTTATTACTTCTTATTACAATTTGCTCAGAATAGAGAGAAAAATAGATGGGAGGGTGAACGCTTATATAAAGAGACAAAGATAAAAATGCTAGGAGAATTACATCAACTGACATTCATATGATTGACGAAATGAATAAATATGTGTTATTTAAACTTTAGAAAAAAAATCGAATAAACGGTAGTACTAAAAACTCATTCTATTGTTTCTAGTTTGTCTAATATCAAAATACTCCATCTTGATGGCAAGTTTCTACAGGTTAGTGCTACCTAAATTAGTTGTACATGTCTTAACAATTTTTTTGCTACTATTAATTAAGTTTTGCATCTTTCCTTCAAAATCAAAACTACCAATTTAAGGGTTCCAACTTTAAAAAAATATTATTTTTATAATTAATTTGATTAAATTGTGTTTTATAATCATCTTAATATGAAACATACTTCCTTACAAAATAAATCACAATATTATTTCAACAATCATCTCAAATTTCTAATAAGCTGCATATTTGAACTGAATCACACAATTGAAACTTCAATTTTCTATAACACGTCATGCTTGACTTTACTATAAGGAAATTAGAATACATATTTGGGGGGAAATAGAGTTAGAGAGGCACACATAAAATAGAATTTATGTTGTGGTTTTCTTAATTTTAAGAAGGTGGAGGAGTTAAGGGGTAATGTAATGACCCGTTACATCGTTCTGAGCACTAAAGCTATTCTTACTCTTTCTGGAAATTTTAAATGGAAATTTTGGACTATTCGATAATTACGATTATTTAGTTGACGGATGTTTATTAAATAATTAATATAATTGGTAATTAATGGGACAAATCTAAAATTTATTTAATAACCTATACCACTTGGCCATGAGTTGAAATAAGTTATTGGGGTTAATATTTTTATAGTACAACAAATTGGGGAAAAGAACATAAGCGAAAAACCAGAAGAAAAAGTTGCAATAGAGAAGACGGAGACAACAAGTACTTCAAACTCTTCCATGGTCTTTCCATTCTTCTTCTTATCAATTAATGATAGTAGAAATATGCTTAAGAAATAATTGGTTAGTAACTATTAGGGTGATAATTATAGCAAGGAGAATAAGTATTAATGGCTTAAGTTTAAAGGGTTGGAGCCTACTGTATCGATGTATTAGTGGATAGAAAGAAAAATTGATATTTAACTTGGATATATTTGTCGTTTGTTTTACTTAGGGGACAACGGTGAGTGTTAAATCATGAAAAATGATAAGATAATGAAGGAATTTGTGGTTGGTTAATGTCTAGGGTATCTTTTTTTGGTAGATTGAATAGTATTGAACTACTAGTTATATGTAACTAATTTGGGTGAACGAGAATTGATATTTTAGAATACAAATTGAATTCTTTGCAGCATGATGTTGATCTTTTGTAAATTTCATATTTCTAGACTTCTGTATGGTATTAAAAGATTTGTATTCTTACGAGTATAATAATTTTGATAGATTGGTAATATTCTGAAACTGTACGAAAGAGAAAAGGAAAATCATGAGTATTGGTGATATGTTATTCAAAGATTGAGGTATGTGATGTTTTGCGTAATCAACGACACAACTTCGAGTACGAGTGTCTACGATCGTGCAATAGTATAGTAACTCAATCAAGAGTTGGGGTCGTGTCCCAAGGGAGCAGTTTTGAGAATTAATAGAAAAATAAAATTAAGTTCTAAATAGTCATAGCAAAAGACATTAACGATGAAAAACATTGTAAATCAAAGAGGGGGACAGAAAAGTGTCAAATAACAATATGAGGTTTTTGTCACAAGTATAGCAAAAACAACAAATAGAGCAAGAAAATCAAATATGGGGAAGAGTTCTTGAGGTGTGACCGCAATACAAGTTGAGATAAATAGTTGGGTACATGCTTTCGATAGGAAATTTGCAAGATAATAGTGATTAGGCTAAGCTTTAGATGGAAATAAGTTCCCTCTCAGGCAACTTACCCCGTTTCAAATGCATTTCTCTCGGACACCCATTTGCCGCATGAAGACCAGCCTACGCCTTACCCCACTCACTCTCTCGAGCTGAGTGTTAGGATATGGGACTAGGGTTCACCCTCTTGGGCTGAACCTCATGTCGACCCACTCCTTAGGCCATCAGTCTAGTGGTCTTGGTTTCGCGACCTCCCTCTCGAGCAAGCCAAAAACACATGGGTGGATTTGTATCTGCAACTACAAACCTATTAAATTTAACCACAACCACTAGGCAAAATCTCCATTAAACTACATCTAACCTATCAGCAAGCAAGACCCAACAATAATATCAACACATATTTGCTAAATCACACCCCAAGAATGGGGGTTTTTAGCCACACATCAAGAGATAGAAATTTATACCTTCAATGATGTTGAAATCAAATGGATATAGAGAAATAAGTCTTGACTTGAGCAAAGACAGAAGAATCAAAGAGACCCACTTCCAAATTGGAAGAGATGAAACCCTCTTCTTTTTCAAGTTTCCAAAACCCTCTCCAAATTTGAGAGTAAAATAAAAATACCTAATTATATTAAGAATCTGATATTGTCTAATAATACTACAAATTCTGATACTAAGCTATAACTCTCAATGAGTATTTATAGTTTTCAAAAATTTGTGTTGCGGCGGATCATTCGGCGATATTAGTCAGAAGCGCCGATCAACTCGGCGATTCACCCTTTGGTGTAGTTCATCGCCGTCTTGCACCATCCTTCGGAATCATCGTGCTCTGGGTCATTGGGTGACATAGTACTGCTTCGTGAAACTCCTCAACGATGCGCCGACTGCTCTCTTTTTCCGCCAGCTTGATCCTTTCTTTCAGGGCTCAGCACACTGGAACAAAAGGTGAAGTGAGATCCTTTGGCGATCCTTAGGCCTTCATTTTCTTGTTCTTTTCAGCCTTTTCGTTCCTTTTTGTAAAGTAGTGTCCACGCTTTCCTTCAACCTTCAAATTCCTGAAACTGAAAGGTTTTCATCAGATATTGAGATAAAATAAGCATTTGAGGACACAATTTCTATTAAAATATAGCCCTAAATGAGTCCAATTTGTGGACTCATCAAACCCCAAACTTAAACTTTTGCTTGTCCTCAAGCAAACTCAAGTTCAGCTGTTCAAAAAGGGTGTCGCAAACAGTGCTACACAAGACTCATTCATGAATGTACACAACAAGACTTTAAACTACTTGTGCGAAGATCCATTGTGTACTCAAAGATTCAAGTTGTGACACATCATTACCAAAGATTTTCATGCTCGCAATACTTGCTACTTATGCAAGTTCAAGCTCAACAAAAAGTATCTAAATGCCCTTACATAAAGAATGATTCCATATTCACACATAGAGGTTAATCAATTCAAGATCAGGAATCAGATGCAATGCTCACACTCAAAAAGAGGAACACAATGCATGTTTTCACCCATAGATTTTCCCTTATTTTCCAATCGACTTTCGAATTGGCTTACTCAAGATCAAAAAGGTATTTTCAAGGCTTGTAATGGGGCTGAGTGCAAATATATGGTCATTTAGGCTCAGTGACTTCTTCATCCTCATGAGGTGTGGTGTTCTCAAAACGTCTTTTTTCCTTCCCTTATCACTTTTCTTCTAGTGCTTCTAAGTCATCCTTTTATTTACTCTCCATGTATAGCTTGGAAACCCAATTTCTTTTGCACTTTTTATTCCACTACCCCTTTTTTTTAAGGGTTTTCATTTTGTTTTGCAATACCATAGGATTGAGGTAGACTTTCCTTGCACTTCTTGACTTCTCCTTTTCCTTTTCACCACACCCCCAAATTAGGCTTTTGGCCTAAGTTGGCTGTTCAGTAAACCACAAATAAACCACAAATCAAGAGGATTATAGGTAGTGGGTCAAGTAAGGTCTAGGGTTCATCAAGGTTCTTCCAAAGAAAGGTAAGGCTCAAGGGGTGTTCAAAAGAGTTTCACACACTCACGGGTAGGCCACAAAAGAAGTATATGTCAAATTTGGTTCACACTCTTTAAAGTTGCCTAAGGCCATTCCAAGAGCACACTTTTCTAAATCAATCAAACTAACGGGGTAAATTCTGGGTTCATTTATGCATGGTTCAAAGTAAGCTAATCACACAAGGCATCGACACTTAAGTTAAACAACACTACACACTTTCGCTAGTGTGCAACGGTCATTACAAGAGAATCAATTCAATAAATGGCTAATCACAACAAGATGCAAAGAGTTCACATATTGTCTATGCAACTTCATTTGGTTTCGTCGTAGCCGCGCATTCATGTTTGTTCGATTGATAGCACTATTCAAGTCATCAGTGGAGTGAGACTTAAATTTTGCAAAAGAATAGCCACTTTCAACACACAAGAGGTGGCAAGAATGTGCGAAAAATTCAAAAAAATTCGGAAGGGTCAAAATCATTTTTGTAATTTAAAACAAAAGAGAGCCATCAGCTCAAACATCCACAAAAAGCAGTGTAAAAACAATTTTAAACAGAACAACCCAAATATAAACAAAACACGAATTGCAAATAGCACATAAAAGGTGAGCCTCACCCCACCATAAATAAAAGCAATTTGTCAATAAATGCAATTAACACAGAATCTGAAAGGAAGAATAAAGAAAAATAGAGAGGGAGGTAAAAAGGCGATCCTGTCTAAGTAGTCGCTCCATATGTCTGGGCATCAGTGCCCGGAGTGACTTCTAGAAGGACCGGCTCCACTGGATCTAGTAGCAGGACTCTTTGCCAAGGAAGCTTGCACAACAACGTTTATCATGATTTTTTCAATTTCGGTTATGTCGTTTGTTGTAGCTCCCTCAATCATCTCTTCGTCTGTCTCTTCCTCTAAGTCAAGGTCGATTATATGTTTTGCTCTATCCCCATGTCCATTGGTGGTATGGGGAATTGCAGATAGGTCTGATGTCTCCTATGTTCCAAAAATCATGGACGCATCGGTGAACTGCATGTGGTTTTCATCTTTGCGCAGCTCAATAATGGCAGTTTTTAAAACTTTCACCTTATTTGTTGCCCCTTTTTTGTGCTCACACACTGCTATCCTAGCCGCTAGGGCGTTAATGATCGTGTTCAGAGGTGTCACAGCATCAGCTAAGGCAATCTAGATCATGCTTGGAACAGAGGCCTCTACATTGGCAGCCCGACGATCAGTAGAAAGGGCGAGTTGTCCCATCCAAAGTAGGGAAGCCTGGGTGAGTGGAGGTCGGGAAATAGAAGCAACTACATTAGGTCTGAGAGACCTCGCAGCAGCGGAAGAATCTGGAGGTGCCTTTGCAGGTGATGATTATGTGCTTCCTGACTCTACCAATGCTGCCTTCTTCATTTCTTCTTGATCCTTAAGGTACTCAGCTTCGATCCTCTGGATATTAGTAAAGGTTGTGGAAATTATTTCCATATCTCTCTTGGCATCTTGAGGTACCTGAGCTTGTTTGCATAATGTTGTGATCAATACTGGGAACAAAAGTGAGGTTTTGCTATGACTTGCACGCATAAGTATCTCTAAAGTGATGATTTCTCCAAAGTTTATCTGCGTTTCCTCTATAATGAAACCCAGGCAAGCTGCCTTGGCAAGGCGAAGAATCAACTCATTATGGGATGGCATGATTGTTATGATGATAAACCAAACCAGAACCTTGCTGCTATGTTTAGCTCTTTCTTTTCAATTGGATCTCCTTCAGCTAGCCATTTTGGAGTCTCGTCTGAAATTAGTGAGGCTAACCACTTTTTCATCTCATCCATTTTCTTTTTTCTAATCAAGTGCTGGCAGTGATTTCCAATATTCATGGACATGCCCAAAACTACGTTAATCGCCTAACTATCACACTTCACCCTCCTGCCTCTAAAAACCACATAGTCTACTTCTTCGAAGGTTGCTGCTAGTTGCTTTTTCTGGGGTATTAGTGAACTATATGCACCATAGAACTCTCTTACCCAGTTTGGAATATAAGGACCACGGGGCATGATGAAAACTTGGAACTTATGGTATCTCAAGCATTCAATTTTCTCTGGGTGTCTGTCTATAACCCCATCTATGGACAACCTCTTTTCCTCCAGAATTGTCCTCAGTCCCTCAGCTTTTACTCGATTTGTTGACTTAGGCGGAGGACCCTGTACTAGAGGCGTTAATACCATTGCCTGCTTTGGAACTGGGGATGTAGGAGTGGTAGGCTCGGTATTCTTGATCATGGATGGATCATTCAGCTTCTTCGTTCGCCGCTCAGCCATCTTTGCGATTAACAGATCAGCCTCATCAAAACCCATATTTTCACTGTCAGATTGGTTGGGGTCATTTCTGTAAAAGCCATCACTGTCAGTGCTTGCATCTGATAGTTCAAGGATCTTGTCATTGCCCTTGCCTCTCCTACCAACTGTGGAAAGTTTAGCAACCTTACTTCTGAATGCAGCTGCATCCTCGTTGATTTTAATCCCTTTTGTTTTACCTTGAAGTGACTTGCTTTCTCTTGAAACTTTAGTTCTAGCCATTTCTGCAAAGAATTTGGGAAGAAGTTAGAATGGCTAAATCAAATTCATAGGGATGCATTTTCAGACTGTCTCGCCGAATAGATCGACGATTTTCCTAGTTGCTTTGGAGAGCAGTGCTTTGTCTGCTGAGAGTCACAGTGTGGTAAAGGAAAAGGGATGCAGACAAGGGGTGATCGAGGATGCTTTCGGCGATTCACCGAACTTTTTTGGCGATCTGAGACTTCTCGCCGAAATCTACAAAATCCATGTCTTAAGTAGCATGGAATTAAAGGAGAGATAGGGTCAAAAGGCGAACCGCTGAGTGATTTAGCAAGCTCGGCCTAGCTCGCCAATCGGCCCATCGTGCCTACTTCCCATCTATCTCCTCGATTTTAACCCGCAACCCCAGAAAACAAAATCAGAAATGCACTAGATCAATCAAGCTTACAATTTTTCTCTTTGCTCAACTTAAACAATATGCAGGAGCACGTCATAAAATTTCATTCATGTCAAATCATCATAACGGGATTTCAACAATTAACGCAAAATGGTTGGATTAGAAAGTCAAGAGAGGCACTTGAGTAGTCTAAAGTTGTCACTAAGACACAATACACAACATGGGATAAAATTTCTTGCAGTGAGAGTATAATTATCACAATTAAATGCAAGGTTTTAAGGACTAACCTTTTAGTTAGATCAAGTCAAGACTGTGATGTTATGCAGCGGAATAGTAAAGATCCAAGCACTACTAAATCAGTTAAACTACTCAAGAGATACAAAAACTTTTGAAAATATTAAATAGGTGTGATGTTGCAAAAATTGAGATTGAGAGAATGTGAAATAGGTTAAAAGTCAAAACCCGTGGCCTTATAGAAACCATTCAGATCTCACTCATCGATGATTCGCTGAGTGTTTATCTATCTCGTCAATTTTTACAGGACCTTCAGTTAAGGTGAGGATCCAAACGGCACTCTTTGTCGAGGTCGCTGATCTAGTCGGCGATTCGCCGATGTGGCATTGTGTAATTTATCCTGTACATTTCACACACTTTCCATGCCCAATCCTACAAAATCAAGACACCTTTATTTCAATCATAACATACTATAAACATTTAAAGGTTTTGGGTTGCCTCTCAAACAGCGCCTTAGTTAACGTCGTGGCACGACATAAATCAGTACTCAAACTCCAGTTTTGGGGTTAGCCTTGGTATCACCAGGCAATCCCCCATTTTGTTTCCGGTGGAGATCGAGCGACGCACAACCCATGTGGTTCTCTAGCAGCTGGACAACTTTGGAATGAGACCAAATCATCTGCTTCATTCCTTCAATGTCTTCCTTCATTTCTTCCAGCTCTCTAGCTTGCTCAGTCACCTTGTGGAGAAAGATTGAGAGAATT
Organism: Solanum gracilifrons; assembly: GCA_029582605.1. Taxonomy (NCBI): domain Eukaryota; kingdom Viridiplantae; phylum Streptophyta; class Magnoliopsida; order Solanales; family Solanaceae; genus Solanum; species Solanum gracilifrons. Next base: position 65,101 of record JAJOOH010008199.1, read on the forward strand.
CCCTCAAGACTTTTAACCTTATTGTCCTTGAGACTCCTTCGCTCATGAGGAGAAATGTATTTATCCTTCCTCTTACACTAGACCTTGATCTTCACCATCTTTTTGGCCAACTCATCCATCTGAGTTATTAGGGCAGCCAAAATGAAGCCCTTTTCTACTTCTTGATTAATCTTAGCCATTTGATTAAGCAGTTGAGCTGCTATCACATATGGTTGTTTGGAAATGCCTCCCAGAATGAGTTGGTCGGCCAACTTCTTGTTTCCAGGACCAAGACTTCTGTATAAATAGTCTACGAAAGCTATGAAAGGAATGTCATGATTTGGGCATTACTTGATTAGTTCATTAAACATTGCCCATGATTTGTGGATCCGCTCACCCTCCACTTGTTTGAAGGTGAGGATACGATCCCGGAACATCATTACCTCTAAGAGGGGAAACTCCATTAGCTATCGAGTATAGCTTGCCATGCTCATTCCCTTTGTTTGGATACAAACAAACCAACAACACAAAAATAAAAATAAAATTAGTATACTACAACTAAAGAGAACAAGAATTCTACTAATCTAAGAATTCTCAAATAACACCACTCCCCGACAGCAGCGGCATTTTGATGTTTTGTGTAATCAACGACACAACTTCCAGTACGAGTGTCTACAATCGTGCAATAATATAGTAACCCAACAAAGGGTTGGGGTCGTGTCCCAAAGGAGCGGTTTTGAGAATTAATAGAAAAATAAAATTAAGTTCTAACTAGTCATAGCAAAAGATATTAACGATGAAAAACATTGTAAATCAAAGAGGGGGACAGAAAAGTGTCAAATAACAATATGAGGTTTTTGTCACAAGTATAGCAAAAACAACAAATAGAGCAAGAAAATCAAATATGGGGAAGAGTTCTTGAGGTGTGACCGCAATACAAGTTGAGATAAATAGTTGGGTACATGCTTTCGATAGGAAATTTGCAAGATAATAGTGACTAGGCTAAGCTTTAGATGGAAATAAGTTCCCTCTCAGGCAACTTACCCCGTTTCAAATGCATTCCTCTCGGACACCCATTTGCCGCATGAAGACCAGCCTACGCCTTACCCCACTCACTCTCTCGAGCTGAGTGTTAGGATATGGGACTAGGGTTCACCCTC
>JAJOOH010008200.1:0-37356 GCA_029582605.1 Solanum gracilifrons
AATTTGTTTCAAAAATCCCCCCCCCCCCCCCCCAATTTAATTACTTGTTTTGGAAATAAGTTGACTAAACGAATCTAATCGTAAGCTAAACTTACGTCTAGACCATATTCCTCAAGGGATTGACCCTAACCTACAAGTTGGGTTCTTTACTTGATAACGATCGCTTACGCTTCTTTAGGGAGGTGTAATTTGAGCGTATAAAATTCTGGCCGCTGCCGGGGAATAAGGATTTTAGATTAAGTTTAACTACATTATTGAACTTTAGTAAAATATTTCCTAATTTTACTTTTTCTTTTGTTTTTTTTCTCTCAGGTTCCTACTCTAGTGTATGCCAAGTACACGAAGCTAAGGTGAACCACTTACTCTTTACGATCCAGAATTTGTGAAGAATGAATAACCAAGGAGTCCAGTCAGTCCTCTCGGAGGAAATTTAGGTGAAGGATTTGTGTTGCAGCCTCCGAGGGTTGGTGATGAGAATAATCAGATTCAAGCAAAGAATCTATTGGGATATGCATTGAGGCTACATAATTCACTAGGACCAAGAGTGCGTGTTAACTATAGGGTGAACTTTAATGCCGCTGAATCTAAAGGACCTCTTATCCTCCCCCCTCTATCTCCGAGGCATACATTTGTGGTGACCAGCAGTTTGATGCAGATGCTTACATCGAGGGGTTTGTTTGCTGGTTTGGCATCGAATGATCCACAAGCTCACGTAGCCAAGCTGAGGAGTGTTTGCAAAAGTTGTGTGGGTCGACCGGACTTAGATATGGATGTCATTGGATTGCGAGTATTCCCTCTGTCATTGACTGGTGATGCTGCTGTGTGGTTTACTGAGCTTCCTTATAACTCAATCTACCCATGTGAACAATTAAGTGAGGTGTTCTTGAAAAGATACTTTCCCGTGTCAAAGAAGCTGAACCACAAAGATAAACTCAACAACTTCGTAGCACTACCTGGAGAATCTGTGAGTAGATCTTGAGATAGGTTCACTGCTTTCATAAGAGGTGTTCTGAATCACCACATTGATGATGAATCGCTGAAGGAATATTTCTACCGAGGTCAGGATGACAATAGTAAGGTGGTGCTTGATACTATCGCTGGAGGTTCATATGATGAGTGCACTTTTGAGAAGATTGCGGAGAAACTTGAGAAGATTTCCTGAAACAATAAAGCGTGGAGCACTAGAAAGTCAGATACTAGGAGAAACACGTTTGCAGTCCAAGATACAACTAACCAATTTGCCGATGATATTCGTGAGGATATGGCTCAGATGAGGACCAAACTGGGATTGGTTTTGAAGCATCTAAGCGGAGATATTGAAAAGGTTAATGCTGTAAATTATTTGACTAGAAATCCGCCACCGCTTGAGGAATGTTACTATGAAGAGGATACTTATGCGGTGAATGATCAGATGGGGGGTTTCCGAGCCAACACCCAAGGTTCTAATACGGATAATTGGTGCCAAGGTCAAGGAAACCAAGGTCGGAACTATGCAACTACAACAGAGAGGGTAATGATGTACGGGATGGGAAATATAACCGAAACAACAATGGCAACAGAAATGATCGGGTTGGGCCTTATGTCCCTCCTCAAAATCGGGAATATGGTAATAGGGAAGCTGGAGGTAATATGTCACGTAATAAGGATATGATGCCGAAGATGATGAAGAGGTTTTATGCTACTGATTAGAATGTGAAGGATATGAGAAATGACTTGTCTGGTATTGGTCAAAAAGTTGATGCCCATGCAGTGTCGATCAAGCATCTTGAGCTACAGATGACTTAGTTGTCTACTACAATAAACCCACGTCAACCGAGCACACTTCCAAGCAACACCATCCAAAATCCAAAGAATGATGGGCAATGTATGTCAGTCACTACTCGAGGGGGTAAGCAGACCATTGATCCACCTATTCCGTCTGGGGTTGAAGTTGAGTCTAGTAAATATTATGATTTGATTGAGGTAAATGGAGAGTCCGAGAATGAGACAGAGAAGGAAGCAGAGATAACTCAGAAAGTTGTTCCCATGCCTAGACCTCCACCTCCTTTCCCACAGAGGTTAGTAAAGAAGACTGAAGAAGGCAAATACCACAGGTTTATTAGTATGTCGAAGCAACTTTCCATCAATGTGCCGTTGATAGAATCTTTGGAGCAAATGCCTGGGTATGCGATGCTTATGAAGGACTTAGTGACTAAAGAGTGGGCCGTGAGTTTTGAGGATGATGATAAGTTGCAACATTGTAATGCTATTGCTACAAGGTCCCTTGTGTAGAAGAAAGAGGATCCTGGGGCCTTCGCTATTCCTTGTACCATTGGGTTGCTACATTTTGCAAAGGCGTTGTGCAATTTGGGTGCTAGTATCAATCTAATGCCATTGGCTATTTACAAGAAGTTGGGTTTAGGGGAACCAAAACCGACTGCGATGCGACTGCTTATGGACGATAGAACTGTGAAGAAGCCTAGGGAATACGGGTTAAGCTATATTATTGGGTACATGCTTTTGAGAGAAGATTAATAGAATAATTATGACTAGGCTAGACTTGAAGTGGGATAAGCTCTCTCGAGCAACTTACCCCGTTTCAAGCTGGTTCCTCTTGGACTCCCACTTGCTGCATTAAGAACAACCTCCGCCTTAACCCACTCACTCTCTCGAGTTGAGTGTGTGGACATGGGACTACGGTTCACTCTCTAGAGCTGAACCTCATGTCGACCCACTCGCACTGGCCATCAATTTCGTGGTCTTAGTTTTATGACCTCTCCCTCGAGCAAGCCGGAAACACATATATGAGATTATATTTGCAACTACAACCTCATTAAGTTAATCCACAACTACTAAACGAAATGACAATTAAACTACGACTAAAGTATCAACAAACAAGACCAAACAATTATCTTAACCCATATTCTCGAACTCACACCCCAAGAATTAGGATTTTTAGCCAGTCATGTATAAGAGATAGAAATTTATACCAAATTGAGCATGCATTTAACTGGGTATGAAGATTTAAGTCTTGATACAGGCCAAAATTGAAAAATTCAAGAGACCTAATTCCAAATCTTGAAGATGAAACCCTTTGGATCTTCAAGTCTTCAAAACCCTCTCAATCTTAGAGAAAAAAAAAATATCAAAACGTACTTTTCTATATGAAAATTATAATAATTGTTCGACACTTAAAACTACAACTCTAACTAGTATTTATAGTTTTTACAGATTTGTGCTGTAGCGGATCATTCGGTGTCGTTAGTCAGAATCGCCGATCAACTCGGCGATTCACCCTTTGGTGTAGTTCATCGTCGTCTTGCACCAGCCTTCAGCATCGTTGTGCTTTGGGTTATTGGGCGACATTGTACTGCTTCGCAGAGCTTCTCGGCAATTCGCCGACTGCTCCCTTTTTCCACCGACTGGATCCATTCCTTTAAGGCTAAGCACACTGGAACAAAAGGCGAAGTAGGACCCTTCAACGACTCGCCAAGTGGACTCAGCGATCCTCAGGCTTTCATTTTTTCGTTCTTTTCAGCTTTTTTGTTCCTTTTTGTGACGTAGTGTCCATGCTTTCCTTCAAACTTCAAATACCTGAAAGTTAAGGGTTTTCATTATAAATTGAGATAAAATAAGCATTTGATGACATAATTTCTATTAAAAGATAGCCCTCAATGAGTCCAATTTGTTGACTCATCAACACCCCCAACTTAAACTTTTGCTTGTCCTCAAGTAAAACTCAAGTTCAGCAATTCAACAAGGATGTCTTAAACAGTGCTACACAAGACTCAATTATGAATGTACACAATAAGACTCAATTTACTTATGCAAGGATCAATTGTGTACTCAAAGATTCAAGTTGTGGCACACCATTACCAAAGATTCTCAAGCTCGCAATACTTGCTTCAAATGCAAATTCAAGCTCAACAAAAGCCTTCGAATGCCCTCACACAAATGATGATTCAATTTTCACACGCAAAGGTATAATCAATTTAAGGTTCAGAAATCAGATACAACGCTCATACTCACAAAGATGAACACAATGCATTTTTTAACTCATAGGTTTTCTCGTAATTTCCAATCAACATTTGTTTCGACTTTCTCAAGATCACAAAGGTCTTAAAAAGGATTGTAACGGGGCTGAGTGCAAATGTATGGTCATTTAGGCCCAGTGACTTTTATCCTCATGAAATGTGGAGCTCTCAATACTCCCTTTCTTTTTCCTTTATCATTTTTATTAGTGCATCATATGTCATCCTATTTTTATCCCCAAGTTTCTCACCTTGGGGTGCTCTGGTCTTATTTTTGAGGAAGAAAGATGGTTCTCTAAGAATGTGTATAGATTACCCTCAGTTGAACAAGGTTACTATCAAGAATAAGTATCCACTTTTGAGAATTGATTATCTTTTTTATCAACTTCAGGGTGCCAGTTGTTTTTCTAAAATCGACATAAGATCAGGCTATCATCAGTTGAGAGTAAGAGAAAGTGACATCCCAAAGACAACATTCAGGACCCGTTATGGTCATTATGAGTTTCTAGTCATGTCATTTGGTCTAACTAATGCTCCTACGACATTCATGGATCTTATGAACAAAGTGTTTAAGCATTATCTTGATATGTTTTCTCTCGTCTTCATTGATGACATTCTACTCTATTCGAGGAATGAGGAAGATAATGCTACTCATCTCAGAGTAGTTGTCCGAACTCTAAAGGATAGAGAGTTGTATGCTAAATTCTCCAAGTGTGAATTTTGGCTTGAGTTTGTGGCATTCTTAGGCCACATTATTTCTGGTGATGGGATTCGAGTTGATACTCAGATTATTGAGGCAGTGATGAACTGGCCTAGACCCACATCTCCAAGAGATATTAAGAGTTTCTTGGGATTGGTTGGGTATTATAGAATGTTTGTCAAGGGGTTTTCATCTATTTCATCATTGTTGACTAAGTTTACTCAGAAAATAGTTAAGTTTTAATGTTCTGAAGCTTGTGAGAAAAGCTTCCAGGAATTGAAACTAGGTTGACTACTGCCCTAGTGTTCACCATACCAGAAGGTACACAAGGTTTTGTGGTATATTGTGTTGCGTCCAGAGTTGGACTGGGTTTTGTATTGATGCATAATGGCAAAGTATAGCTTATGCCTCCTGACAGCTTAAGATTTATGAGAGGAATTACCCAACCCATGATCTAGAGTTGGCTATTGTAGTGTTTTCTTTGAAAATATGACATCATTATCTTTATGGTGTTCATGTATATGTATTCACTGATCACAAGAGTCTTCAATATGTATTCATCCAGAAAGAGCTTAATCTCAGACAGAGGAGTTGGTTGCAGTTACTCAAGGATTATGATATGAGTATACTATATCACCCAGGTAAGACTAATGTAGTTGTTGATGCGTTGAGCAGATTGTCTATGGGTAGTACTTCCCATATTGAGGATGAAAAGAAAGAGTTAGCAAAATATTAGCACATACTTGCACAATTAGGAGTCCGGTTGATGGATTCCAATGAAGGAGGACTGGTGGTGATTAATGGGGCTGAATCATCATTAATGTCTGAAGTAAAAGACAAACAAGATCTAGACCCTATTTTGCTTGAATTGAAGGGAAATGTTCATAAGGAGAAAGTGAAGGATTTTGAGCAAGGGGGAGATGGTGTATTGAGATATCAAGGTAGATTGTGTGTACCAAAGGTGAATGAGCTCCAAAAGCAGATCATGGAGGACGGTTATAGCTCCAGATACACTATCCATCTGGGTTCAACAAAAATGTATCGCGATTTGAGAGAAGTCTATTAGTTGAGTAGTATGAAGAATTGTATTGCAGAGTTCGTTACTAAGTACCCGAATTTCCAAAAAGTCAAGGTAGAGAACCAGAGGCCCGGTGGTATGACTCAAAATATATAACTTCCGAAATGGAAGTGGGAGATGATCAATATGTATTTCATTACTCATTTACTGCTATCTCACATGTAGCATGATTCGATTTGGGTGATTATAGATTGAATAACTATATCAACTCATTTCTTACCAGTAAAAACTACCTTTTCAATAGAGTATTATGCTAAGTTATATATTCAAGTAATAGTCAAACCTCATGGAGTTCCAGTGTCCATTATTTCAGATAGAGGTGCGCAATTCACAGCACAATTTTGGAAGCGTTTCTAGAGGGGTTTAGGTTCTAAGGTGAACGTTAGAACTGCTTTTCATCCCTAGACTTATGGTCATGGAGAGGGTACAATTCAGACTTTAGAGGATATGTTTAGGTCGTGTGTGATCTATTTCAAGGGTAATTGGGATGATCTCTTACCTCTCATTGAGTTTGCTTACAACAATAGTTACCACTCTAGCATCCGGATGGCTCCTTATGAGGCACTTTATGGGATTAGATGTAGATTTCCTATTGGATGGTTTGAGGTTGGTGAGGCTATGTTGATAGGACCAGACTTGGTTCATCAAGCTATAGAGAAAGTGAAGATAATTCTAGAAAGTTGAAAATAGCGCACAGTCGTCAGAAATCCTATACAGATGTTAGGAGAAGGGACTTAGAGTTTGAGGTAGAAGATTAAGTTTACTTGAAGGTTTCACGCATGAAGGGTGTTATGAGGTTTGACAAGAAGGGCAAGCTTAGTCCCCGGTATATTGGCCCTTACAGTATATCCAATAGGGTTGGCAATGTAGCCTATAAGTTGGAGCTACCATCAGAGTTAGTAGCAATCCATCCAGTATTTCACATTTCAATGTTGAAGAAGTGTATGGGCGATCCTTCACTTATTATATCGACTGAAAATATTGGTATTAAGGATATCATATCTTAAGAGGAGATTCCCGTTTAAATTCTCGATCGTAAGGTTCGCAAGTTGAGAACCAAGGAGGTAGCATCAGTCAAGGTTTTATGAAGGAATCAATTTGTTGATGAAGCTACTTGGGAAGCTGAGGAGGATATGAAGAAGAGAAACCCACATCTCTTTGAGTCCGGAGAAATTCCAAATTAAGGTACTAATCCTTTTCTTGGCATTTATTTTAGTTGAAATGTTGTGTTACTATGCATATTCAGTGTCTGGGTGTTAGATGTTACCGCCCTTAGTCTAGTTAGAGTTATCTCATTCGAGGATGAATGTTCCCAAGAGGGAGATATTGTAAAACCTCTGTATTTGAAAGAGCTAACGGTAGAGAGAACTAAATTGGAAATAGCAAAATCTAAAATTTTGCTGGTTATGCATGACTTAGGAGTTTTGGGTAACCTTCAAATGACCATAACTTTCAATAAATGATGAGTTAGATAGACCATAAAATATCAAATGAAAGGTTGTGGAATACTCTTTCCAACGCCACCGAGTTTGATAATTTTTGAGCTCGTATGAGGGAGATATGCCCGTTTGATGTTGGACTGTCTAGTTATAGAAACTTACCCGAAAATATGTGGTGTATTTTTGTCTTTTCCTTAACCCTCTAGATTTAACCGAATTTTGGTAATATTTAGGGGTCTAAATTGATTTGGTTCTATTTTCACAATCCAAATTTACAATAGGGTTTTATGAAAAAAGTTCAAGAGGAGAAAAGAGGAGAAGATTCAAGGTGTTCGTCAAGGTTTTGGAGTTTTGTTGTGGATTTTCGCCAAGGGTTTGATCCCTAAGCGGTATCTGATTTCACATAGCGTTGGGTTCGTTCACCCACACACCAATCATATTATTTTCAGCATAATTTCGTTCTTAAAGTTGAAGGATTTGAGTTCTTTATGAGTTTTATTGAAGTTTCATTCATAATCTTGTTTATTGATGTTTTGATGAATTTTTGATATAAGTGGTAGTGTTTCGAAGGTAGTATTGGGTAGATTATTGTATACTATTATTGGGTATTTGAATATAAGTGATTGGGGAGCAAAACAATCAATTCTAAGTGAATTAGGGTCAGAAAACGAGTAACAAAATTCTTCAATATTTCTAGGAGAAGGGATGGTGCTACGCGCTACTCTGTGCGCTTCAAGTCAATTTTTGTAGTTTTGGTCCTGAGAAGCCGCGCTGCACAATGCGCCCCAAGTTAGCTTCTGTATTTCAAGGGCTGGCGCCCTGCGCCTCTCAGTGCGCTAATGTCACCAGGTCCCCTACTCTTTCGTCCTTCTATTCGTATGAGTTCCCTCGAATCGTACCTATGGTTTATAATTGATCTCTACACTCTAAATTACATATAAATGTCGATAGATCAACCATAACATGAGATCATAGCCCTTGAATCGATAATTCAAATTCAAGGTAGAGCTTAGAGTCAAGTCTTGAGAGTTCTTCGAGTCTTTTCAAAATGTCTTTTACAATTATTTTAAAACTTGTTTTAAGACTTGAGCATTGAGTTTGAGGAAGAGAAGAGCTGAGGTCATTTTCTTTAAAATGATATATGGGAACTAAGTATTCCCATGAGTAATTGTTTTTATATTTAAGATGAGAGGAAACACTGATTTCCAAAAGAGTTTTCATGAGCAGTTTTATTACCATCTCTTTTAATAGGAATATTTTTGAGTAATAATCTCAAAACCAAAGAAACCGTTATGTTTTTAAACATATGAGCTAGTTACATTTTGGAAGTAGTATTTAGCACCGATATGGGGGAAAGTTCGAACAACTCACAGCCTCCTTAAACCATGTAGCCAACGTGGGTAGAAATGATCATACTTTTTAGATGATTCATTATTGCTTTTAAGCATAGACTAGTTGATCCACATAGTTAGTACATTCTATACCCCAGAAAATTATAGGACAGTTCTGGCAGCGTGGGCTAGATGTTGTATCATAAGATAACTCATAGTGATGTTTGTCGGTTAGAGAATCTCCCAAACAAAGTTATTTTGTATTTTTGCCTACAAAGTGAGACATGATTGTATTTTTCAATAGACTGAGTCGCTATCTACTATTTTAAAAGCTTTTTTTTGAATTGCATCTTTGTCAGTGCTTTATATTGAAATGAGTTGAGTTGAGACGAGGTAAGTGGTTTCTTCAGTTCCAGTTCAAGCTTATGTCTTGTTTAAGATTTCCCCTAACATGCCTGTACATTTTATGTACTGACGCCATTTGGCCTGAATCTTTTGTGATGCAGATACAGATAACCAGGATCAGCAACCAACGCTTCGTTGGTCCAGTTGAGTTCCTGCTAGATTTAGTGAGCCTCCTTGCTTTCCGGAGGGTTTCACAGTGAGTTTGCATTTCAATTTATTTATTAGGATGTCGTGGGTCTTGTCCCGACATCCATCTTAATTAGTAGAGGCCTCATAGATAGTAGAGTATTAAGAAGTCTGTTTCATTATCTTTTGTTAATGTTCTAGACTTGAGTTGCCTCTTTTTGCAGTGAATGTTTTGACACAGTTATGAGTTATTCATTTTCAAGACTCTAAGTAAAGTTTACCATTTGAGTTCATCTTATTTATGAGTAAGTCTTCCGCTAAGAGTTAAGCCAGGTCAAGGGTTTACTTGAGGCCAGCAATGGTTCTCGAGTGCCGGCCACGCCCAGGGTATAGGCTCGTGCCGTGACACATATATTCGTCCAATTCAAGTTATAACTACACCGAAACAAAATGTATTATTTACCAAAGCAATTGAAACATGTTGACTAATTTCCAAGGGAACTATTTGTAAGTCTCATAACCGTGAATAAGCACTTAATGCATGTACCAATATAGAGTCATCAAATAATGAGTTCATAATGGAAAGATAAAATTGCCAAAGAACTATATACAACCCTGACAATAATGCAACTCAAATCAAGGACTTGAGTACATTTGGCTTCAAAACTTTTAAGCTACTTTTAAAGATAAAAATTACAAAAGTGCAATGACTATTTTTAGTTAGGAATATGCTCATTTTTAATTTATGTAATGCAGCTAGTCGGAAGCCAAAACAAGTTGTTGAATTTGAAAAATAAGAAATAACAATCTTGCAATTCGATACTTTTTAAATGACAGCATGTTGAAACAGAGAGGTTGAGCTATTTAAGTGAACACTCCATTTTATTGCAAATATACCTAACTGGATGAAAGTTAAGAATAAGAACCTAAATCGTGTTTGTACTGAATTACGCATGAAAAAATGTTCTTAATAGCATCACATTTCAATAAAATAAGTTTGAATAAATTTATTTGGACTTTTTCGACAATAACAAATTGAAACAAAGGTTTGACCTCCTTATGCCTTCACTAAATAACATCAAAAACTCTATATAAGAAAGAAATCCTCCATATTCTTGATCCTACCTAGTCTAAAAGGATTAAAAGAAATACCAACTTAGATTTTAACTTCAAATTTTCAATTTCAACAGTAAAGTTAAAAAACACCCAAAACTAGAAAAGTGTTCTTCACAAATTAAAAATGTTTCTCTCTCTAAAGTTTTTCTCACTGTTGAGAGCATTACTTTCCCATAACTCACTGTGCTACCATTTAGGTGACTTTAGTCGAGCTCGCTGATCACGTTCAGCAAATAACCCATTGCTCCTCTCCTCGCCTTTCTTGCTTTAGCTTGTTGGTTTTTCAAATTCAGTTAGAGAGCTCTTTCTAGTCTGCCTTTCACATTCGACATATCATCGTGTACCACCTTCATTCACATTAGAAGCCTTAAATTTTCTCCTACCATTGTCACCTTCAACGATGGTCACCTTATTCACCTTTTGCATTTGTCAAGACGTCGTTCCTCTTGGAGTTCCCCGACATGCCTCTTTTAAATCAGTTGTTGTGAAATCTCAACTTGGTTGAGGTCGTACCCATTGGGTGATCCACCATTGTTATGAGATCAACAATGTGGATTTTACCCTTCTTTTCATGTGTTTGGATATTCTCTCAAAACATTCATCCTTTGTTTGCCCCTTAGCCTTCATAGTTGCATATCATCAAAATATCATTATAATAGGAAATAATTAGGCATTGAAGAAACAAATTATTCAGCTAAATAGGCCTTAAATATGTGTAAATCTATCATCAAATACCCAGCCCGATAATCACACCTGTAGCACTTTGTGTTTTAGATACACATCATAAAAATGAAAAAAAAATATTATACCTATGAAGTTCGCAACCATCAATGTGTTGAAATTGAAGAATAATCTTCAATACCAACTTTGTTTTGAACCCGTAAATATCAATTACAAGGATAACCTAAACCGTAAAACTAAAAACAAAACTGAATATTTTCTCCCTTAGTGTTTAAACAATAAAAAGTGATAAAAAAGATTAACTTTCTCTCTTCCAAGCTATTATACTTTCCATAAAATTTGTTTCGCATCCATTCGGTGACATTAGTTGGGCTCGCCTGAAATTATTCGATGAATCACCATTTTTTTCTTTAAGCTCTCACTTTTGTTTATTTAGGCTTCACATGTTTGATCTCCAATGGGTGGACTAGAAAGAATACATCTTTCATGATAGACGAGTCACTGAATTTCACATAGTTCGCCTAATTTATCATTCATTTTCACTCATCAATCTATCACTATTGGCAATGATTTTGCGTTCATCTTTTTCAATTTTGCAAAATCACCAAAGTGTTCTCTCTTCGCCAATCTACTGTGATAGTTGGGTATAAAATACTGCCAAATTCGACGCTATTCAACCCATTGGGAGATCAACCTTTTTGTACCAGGTTGGGAATTTCTACTCTTTTAAGTGTTTTTGGCCTCTTTTATCATCTATTCATCCTTTCCATGTGCTTTAGCCTCCATAGTTGTAAATAATTAATATACCATCAAATGTAGGACATTATTAGGTAGTGATGCTACTAATTGTTGAACTAAACTGTTTTAAAGGAGCCCAATTCTGCCACTCATTAACACCCCCAATTTAAACTTTTGTTTGTCCTAAAGTAAATAAAAAAAACATTAGTTCAACAATAGTGTCTTCAACAGTTCTCAATGATAGTTACAATGCAAGTGTCACCACAAGATTACTATCAAGCATATGCAACACTCAATCATGCACAAAAAGCTTCAAATGATGACTAGATGGAATCAATCAAAGCTCGATCACAGTAGTACTCTCTTTCTAATGCAAAACCATGGCTCAAGAAATACATTCAAGTACGCTCACACCAAAAACTATTACATGCTCCCACAAAGAAAATCAATAAAAAAATTAGAATCAAAACATCTCTCACTATTTGAAAGAGAAACACTTGAAATATTTATCCCATAGGTTAGCCTATATTTTCCAATAATCACATAACCTTATTCATGCAAGATCTCTAAGGTCTCTTAGGCTCGTAACGAGGCTAAGGGTAAAGGTATGTTCAATTTTTCTCGATGAGATCACCTTTTTAAAGCATTGTTGTACTCATCTTCACCTCTTCTAAAGTGCTCACTATTCTATTCACTTGGAGACTCAAACACAATTATTCATTCAATTTTTTGAATAGCCCTTTAATTTCCTCAAAGTTTCTTTATTATTACAATTTTTGAAGTATTGCTCATTATTTTATCTACAATTCCTTCATTTTGCAACAAACATCAAAGATGAATATCACTTTTTCTCTCTTTTCTTTTCACTTGGCTTTCTATCCTTTTTCAATTTCACACACCCAACTTAGGCTTTTGATATAAGTTTGATATTCAAATAAACAACTGCATAGATAAGGATTTATGGGTGAGAAGTGAGGGACACTTTCGCTTAAAGGTTTTAATAAGTTTGACAACATAATGTTCCAACTGAAATCGTGTCAAAATGGTTTCACATCCTCTCAAGGTAGTCACAAAAGGTATGAGCATTTGAGTTTCCTCTAAAAGTTTGTGTCCAAGAACATTTCTTGCATTCATCCGAATTAGACAATCAGACTACAAAATCAAATTCTACGATTCAAAAAGCATGCTTTTAAGTAGGACCTATAAATAGTGGTAGATTTACACTCATTTGAAGCCTATTTAGTTCAACAGTTTGTGTCCCCAATGCATAATTATGTCCTATTGTTATGATATTTTGATGATTTGCACCTATGAAGCATAAAAGACAATGCAAGGATGAATGTTTGAAAGAATGGCAAAAAATATGAAAGGAAGTATAAACTCCACATTGTTGGTCGCCTAACAAGAAGGGTTGATCAACCAATTGGAATGAACTCACCTAAATCGATAGTTTTCAATAGTTGAATGAATTGAGGTAGGCCAGCCAACTCAAAGAGTAGAGTTGATTCTCCAAATGCAAAAGGAGAACTTGCTAACCATCGCAGAGGTGACAATAGATAGAATAAAAATAAAAGGCTTTAAATGTGAAAAGAGGCGGTACTTGGTGATCTGCTGAATTTGAAAGGCCTACTCGAATGAGCTCACTATTTGAGGTTCAAAAACACAAAGCCTAAAGCAAAAGAAAGGTGAGCTAAGGAGCAGTTTGTGATTTACTGAATAAGCTCGGTGAGCACGACTAAATAGGTCATGCATTGTGTTTTTGACCAAATTTTGGAAAATTATTAATAGCCCAAAGGAGAGAGAAATAAGGGTTTGAAAGATGTTAAAGAGTTTTCAATCATTTATAGAGACAAACATGTTATTTTATGAAGAACACTTTTAGTTTTGGAATTTTTCAAATTTTCTCTTGAAATTGACAATTTGATGTTGAAATAAAAGTGGGTATTTCTTGCAATTGCTTAATTTCATTTTACCCATGGCTGCTTTTATGCAAGGTACAATTTCTTTACACTTTATGATGGGGGACTAACACTCCAAGGTTTAGGGGTGGAATTATGGGGTTGGGTGTTGATTAAATGTAGTGGGTATTGTGTTATGCTATGTTTTATTATTTTTCATCCATGGATTTGGGCTAATTAGCATGGGGTTAACTTATGTGTTAACGTTTCAAACTTAATTCCTACTTTCGATCTCTGATTGGTGCTCTAACGAGATTAATTGAATGTGTAATTCGTTCGATACTTGAAATTTAGGTTTGACGTTTCTAATTATTTTGAGAATAGAGATTATTTGTGGGATCTATTTTCCCTTTTTTTTCATCGTTAAAGAGAAACGTGTAAGGTATTGGGTTTATTACTTATGCATATAGATGAGATAGAGAGTAGATTATATGAACTGATGCTATGAGATTGAACGAAGACTATTTTTATTGAATAACCCAACCTATCCGTGTTTGTCTAGCACTATAGAGAAACAAAATCACCCCTACATGATATTGATTTCCAATCCCCAAAATCCTAGACCACTTGTAAATTATTTATATTGGTCTATTTAAAGAATGAAGACGAGCATACTAATCATTGAGAATAGTGTTGCATGTACTCAAGGACCAACAAATCATTGCAAAGTTTAGTAAATGTGATGTTTGGTTAAGGTCCGTGACTTTTCTTGGTCATATTGTTTTTGGTAAGGGTGTTGAGGTAGATCCTAAGAAGACGGGTCCGGTGAAGAGTGGGCCTAGACCTCTATCCCCTTTGGATATTAGAAGTTTCTTGGGTTTAGCCAATTACTAAGGAAGTTTTGTTGAAGGGTTTCCTTTGATTCATTCTCTATTCAAAACATTGAACCAAAAAAAGGTTACGTTTATATGTTTAGAAGAATGCAAAAAGAGTTTCCTAGAATTGAAAGTTAGAATTACTTTTATTCTGGTGTTGTCCTTACTAGAAATGACCGATGTATTTGTTGTTTATTATGATGCCTCAAGAATTGGTGTAGTTATTCAAAATGGGAAACTTATTGCCTATGCTTCAAGGTAATTGAAAATTCATGAGAAGAATTATCCTACCCATGACCTTGAACTAGAGGCGGTTGTGTTTTCTCTTATGATTTGGACGCATTACTTGTATGGAGTTCATGTAGATTTCTTTACCGACCGCAAGAGTTTGCATTATGCGTTTAAGTAGAAAAATCTAAATCTTCGCCAAAGAAGGTGGCTTGGTTTACTAAAGGATTATGACATGTGTATTCTCTATCACCAGGGCAAGGCGAATGTAGTGGCCGATGCTCTTAGACGATTATCGATGGATAGAGCTACTCATATTAAGGATTATAAAAAGGAGTTGGTTCGAGATGTTCATAGATTGGCCTGATTGGGTGTTCCTTTAGTTGACTCCACTAAAGGTTGTGTTATGGGCCACAATTCAGAATCGTCTGTTGTGGCAGATGTGAAAGCCAATCAAGGCCTTGATCCGACCTTGGTCGAATTGAATGAAGTTGTACTTAAAAAGTCTGTTGAGGCTTTTTCCTAAGGGGGAGATGGTGTAATTAGATATCAAGGTCATTTTTGTGTTCCTACTGTAACCGAATTGAGGGAGCGAATCTTCACAGAAGCACATATTTCTCGATATTCCATTCACCCGGGAATCACTAAGATGTATTGTGATTTGCTAGACGTCTTTTGGTGGAATGGGATGAAGGAGGACATTTTTTAGAAATCTCTCTGATGGGGTTTTGGTACTTGTGTTAAGCTTAGTATGACCTTTCATCAACAAATTGATAGGCAAGCAGAGCTTACTATCAAAACTTTGGAAGATATGTTGAGATCATGTGTAATCGACTTCAAGGGTAATTGGGATAATCACTTCCCTTTGATTGATTTTGCATATAAAAATAGCTACCATTCAAGAAAGGTAGAGCTCCATTTGAGCCTCTATATTGTAGGAGGTGTAGATCTCTTATAGGTTAGTTTGTAGTGGGGGAAGTCACCTTGAAGGTCCCGAATCGATATATGAGGCTTGATTAATAACGTTTCAAAGACACTTCATCCAATTCTAAGCGTCAATGATCGTTAATCAGTATATAACCCAACTATATTAGTTGGGATCCAATCCCACAGGGAGCGGTACATGTTTAACATTAAATAGGAAAGTGTAAACATGGTCAAATCAGTCATAGGAATAGACATCATCGAATAAAAACATAATTCAAGTCAAGGGGTGACACGAATGTCAAATGGGGGAGGGGGTTGTTTGAAATTATCAACTATAGCAGCAACAAACAATACAAATTAACAATAATGAGACGGGTTCTTGGGATGTGATTCGATTATAGGCTAATGTAGACAAATGGGTAGTTGCAACTATTAGAAAATAGCTAGATATTAGTGAGTAAGCTAGACTATAGATGAGGTAAAATTTCTCTCAAATAATCTACCCCGAATAAAGTCGCTTTCTCTCGAGCATCAACAAGCATGAAAAATAAGAACAGCCCACACCTTAGTCCATTCATTCTCTCAAGCTGAATGTGTGGAAAAGGGTTTAGGATTCACTCTCTCGAGTTAAATGTGTGGAAAAGGGTTTAGGATTCACTCTCTCTCGCTGAACCCATGACAACCCAATACCTACTGACTATCAATCAATAATCTTATGTTTAAAACCTCTCTCTGGAGCAAGCAAAAAACACAAGGGTAGAACTGCGTTTGCAACTACAATTCTTAAATTAAACCACAATTAATGATTGAACTTACTTCTAAACAACATTTAAACTAACAATTAACAATACACATAAACTAAATCAGCCCATAATCACACCCCAAGAATTGGGGTTTTAGATAGACATTATTAAAAGATAAAAATCATTACCAAATTGAGTTTTCATAACTTGGTAAGATTAATTTCGTCTTTAGAATGTTCCAAGTCGAAGAATCTCAAAGACCACTTCTAATTTCTCAAAAGTGAAAAGTTTCAATTCTTCAAAAGTAAGGAAAAACTAGAGAAAACTTGTCTCAATACTCAGAGTAATTACAATTCGAAATGAAAATTCTATCTAATGAAAATATTATACTAAACTAAATGTTCAAAAATTTATTTATAGTCGCCAAAAATATGCTGCGAAGAGCCACTCGATGAAGTAAGTTGGACTCGCCAATCCGCACTTTGGTCAATTCCATCTCCTTTCTTCCTTGGTCTTCAGCTTCCTCAAGGTTTGTAACTTAGGGCGATTCAACACTGCATCTCAGAACTACTCAGCAATCCGCTGACTGCTCCTTTCTCTCGCCGACTCGGTTCTTTCCTCAAGGCTTGCATTTCTTCATTCTTTCAGCTCGTTTTGTTCCTTTTTGCCACTTAGTGTCCTTGCTTTGTTCCTCGATCCATGTACTTGGAAATCAAGGGTTTTACATCAGTTATTGGCAGAAAATAAGCATTTGAGGACACTAAATCATTGTAATAAAAGCCCAAAATGAGTCCAGATCTCGAACTCATCAAGGCTATGGAGAAAATTCAACATACTAGAGAAAGGTTGAAAATGGCTGTCAAAGTCGATAAAAGTCCTATGCCGACGTTAGAAAAAGAGATCTTCAGTTTGGGGTAAATTATTGGGTCTAATTGAAAATTTCACCCTTGAAGGGTGCAATGAGATTTCGGAAGAAAGGGAAGCGTAGTCCCCATTATGTAGTCTCATATGAGATTTTGAGGTGAATTGGCAAGGTTGCTTATCAATTTGATTTGCGTAATGAGTTGGCATTGGTGCATCTAGTTTTCCTTGTCTCCTCGTTGAAAAATGTGTTGCAGATCCCACATCTATACTTCCATTAGAATGTTTGGGAGTTAAGGAGAATCTTTCATTTAAGGAAGTTTTGATTGATATTTGACACCGACAAGTTAAAAAGTTAAGAAATAAAAGAGTTGCTTCTGTGAAGGTTGTTTTGAGGAATCAGTTAGTTGATGGTGCTACTTAGGAGGAAGACCCCGATATGATGTGACGTTATCCTCATCTCTTACCCTCCATCCCTTCTCTAGCTTGATGTATTAATTTCCTCATGGTTTACTCTTTAATTGTCATGTGTCTTAGATATTCCCATTATTTCCTTACTTGTGCATGTTCATGAATAACTTAAATTTTGAGAAAATGAGTTTACTTGATTGACTTCTATATATTTGTTTATGTGCATTTGAGTATGAGTTGCATATAAGCTTCATGATATGATTGTTTGAGCATGCTTTAGCTTGGAGTTGATGTTTCCTCCTCAAATATGTGCATTTTCATTCATATTGGGATGTTAGATTAAGTTCCTATCTTCCTTATGATGTCTTGAATCTCATTGGATGAAGAATGTTCCCAAAGGGGGAATAATGTAAAACCTCGAATCCAAGAAGGGGATTTGTTTTAGTTTTTCATAGACCTGGTTACAACACAGACGACACCAATCATAACCTGTAGGTAGGGTGACAACCTGTTGGTAGTGGTGAGTTTGGCCAGTTAGAATTTTATAAAAATGATGGGTTAAAGTACTTTCCGACGGTTCACTTAGAGGGCCCATTGGTGAGTACATGATTCGTAGATTGGTCTCATAAGCGAGTGCGAGACTTAGAGAGATTTTGAGGCCAAGGGTTGGGACATACGACCATAGTCCACGGTCCATTGATGGAAACATGCGATGTAGGTGTGGGCCATCGTTAAGGTTCCAAAAATAGTGGTCTCTGATATCAAACATAACCAACCAGGACGGTCCATGGTTGTAACGACCCTAAAAATGAATACGTGAAACTAGAGCCTAACGCGTGTGTGTTTGAGTTAGAGTGAGGTTTCATGTTGTGGAATGTTGTCCCGAGCCATAATTGAGGGGTTTAGAAGTCAAATGTCAAGGTACGACTCCCCAAGGACCACCTAGGGGTCCTTGAGGAGGACCCTAAGTCAAACCCCTAGGGCTGCCCTAAAATAGAAAGTTGTTCAAAGTTTGGTGACCTACGAAAGGGGTGCACACCCCGTAGGTCTATCCACACCCCATGGATGGACTCTGTAGGTCAAGGACACCCAAATAAGGCCACAACCATGAACCACGGAGGTAATAGTATGCTTCGTGACCCCATCCACGGGTCTTGTGAATGGCCACAGTTTTCTGCCCAAGACGGCCAAGCCAAGGGTCGTTTGGTAAATTCCTCCCTTGGCTAGTTAAATGTTTGGAGGTTATTTTGGGTTTATTATAATATTTTAAGATTATTGAAAGTGTTAAAACCTATTTTAGATTTCATTATTTAAATCCCCCAAATCAAAACCCCTCCTCTTCTAAAGTCTTCTCTCTTGAAACTCCATTGGAGATCAAGGTCAAGTTCAAGTTAGGGTTGGAGATTTCAAGGTGTTTCTTCTTCAATTTTCGTGAGGAATCAATAGCAAGGTATGGTAGTCTTTATACTTGTCTAATTTTCCATTCAAAGAGCTAATTCAAAGAAGATTTCAAATCATGAAAATCTAGGGTTTCACAACAATCTCATAGGTTCTTTCATAAAACATTTACAAATGGTTTCTAATGACAAATTTTGATTGTGTTGATGTTTAATTGATGATTTATGATGAAAATAATCTATGAACCCATGAATTCTCTCAATTCCTAAATTGTACCTTTTGGAGTGGGTTTGATGATCATTAATGAATGTTGATGGATTATGCCTAAATGGATTTAGATTGTTGAATTGAATCACTATTCATGCCAAATTGCATTAGTTAAAGGTTTGTTGGTGACTTATGATGATGTCCTTGAAAGGGCAAGTGATGACCTAATTTGCATGTTGGAGTAGAATTGTGATTGAGCTATTGATCCACTTGAAATGTGGAGGTGTTTAGTTACTTTGTATATTGATCCACTTGAAAGGTGGAGGTGTTCACTTATTATGTACATTGTGATCATGGCCTTGAAGGCATAGTGTGAGTAATTGAAGTGTTATCATGATGTTGTATATATGAATGTGATGTAAAGGATATGCATGGGATTTCAATGATATAATGATGATCGAGTCTAGAATGTAAATGTGTTATTATTGAAAGACTATTTCTCAATTTGACACTCATGAATGAATCAATGGTTAATGTACAAATATGATGAGAATTATATGTGTGTGATCCTTATGAATGAGTTATAATCATATTTAGAAGGCAATTGTATGAATGATGAGGCTATATGTGAAAGGGTATTCTCACATACTCACTAACACTCATGAATGGCTAATAAATGAAGCTCTATGATAATGTTAATGAATATTGAGTGATCTATTAAAAGGCTATTCTCAATTGTACTTTAATAACTGATAATGATTTGTTGTGAAAGGACTTTCTCACAATCAAGGGGTTCTTAGGTGAAAGGCTATTCTCATATTTAAATCTATGAGCTTTCCAATGAATGAATGTTGGGATGGGAAGTATAATATCGGGGAGTAGAGGCGCAGTATCAAGTAACAATCCCTATATCCCATTTTAGTGAATGTTGTGTTTGGGATGGATGCTCAATCGTGAGTTGAGGTGGGGTATCTAGTAGCAATCCCTTATCCCATAATGAACTAATGTAATGAATGTAAAGTACTCCATGGGGAATAATGCCAAGCACCAAGTATATATGAATTGGGGTGGATGCTCATCTGTGAGTTGAGGCAGGGTATCTAGTAGCAACCTCTTGAGATGGATGCTCAACTGTGAGTTGAGGCGGGGTATCTAGTAGCAATATCCCTATCCCTTAACTATGTGCCCATATAGGTCTAGCTAGTGGATCCTCTTAAGCTAAAGAACAGTGGTCCTACCTTAGGCAAGTAGGAATCTTTTATCCGGTGACGCTGACACCGAGATTCCATGAATTGCTCACATGGTCTATGTCGGTTAAGGCTTACCCCCACAAAGAATATTAATGAGCTATGGCTTCTTAAGAATGCACTACTTAGTGTGGGTGGTATGGGACTCCATTCATGCATTGCACAAGTAGTCTTTGAGAGGGGTCATGGTGTGTTCCTTATAATGGTACTGAAATGAATTGACTCTTATGATCATGTTAATGAAGAATGTTGATCTTATGTCTTAATGAATGAAGGTGTTCTTAATGAAGTTAATGAATGTGTGACTTAGATGCTTATATGTGTGAAAAAAGAATACATGTTATACTTGGATTGTATATATCAGTACTTCTTTGTTATGACTTGTTGAGTATGAATGGGCCTAGTCTTTGGTGACTTCAAAGGAGCACTTAGTGAGAGTAGTAGTATGGGATACTACTCCCACATTGCACGAGTGTGACTTAGAGTTGTCTTAGGGTATGGTCCTTGTGTGATGATCATGTCTTATGAAATGCTTATGTCTTTATGAATGAGTATTGTTGAAGATGGAAAGGTTGAATGGCAAGTTCACTTGTGTTGACCTTAGGGTGGTGCCTTGATGTGGATGGTGGTATGGGACGATATCCATACATTGCTCAAGGTATAGGCTAAGGGTTACTTGAAGTGAAGGTGTAGATGAAGGTAATGGGTTATATGTGTTGAGCATGTCTCTATTGTGATAAATGACTTGTATGTTGATCATGTTTGGATATTTGTTCTCTTATGTTGATATTCACGAAGGTTTTACCAAAATTGCATAAATGCATGACTCTCAAGCAAATGTCCTTTTTAAGCATGTTTTTGCCTGGCTTCCATACTTAGTACGTCTAATGTGCTAACACATATTTCTTCTCCCTTTTTACCAAAGTGTAGGGTTTGGAGATATGTGATGTCTTTATTTGGAAGATAGGTTTCTAAGGAGCTTGAAGATGAAGACTTGGTGAATCTTCATAGTTTCGAGGACAATACCCACTTTGTTCTTTTATGTCTTTTAGTTTATGTTAAAGTTTTGTATGGGCGAAGTCCCAATGTTGTATTCAAAGTATTAGATGGTTTGATACATAGTATATAAAACCTTGAAAGCTGTAACACCCCAGAAATTCTATGACTTAAGTTAGAGCCTCACCTTATGAATAATGACTTAAAAATAGTTAAAATGATGTTTCTAAACCTAAAGTAATGTAATTGACTTGCTTTGGAAGAGTAAAAGTCTAAACCTCAAGAAATGATCACGACGTCCGTAAACTAGAGAAGAATGTGTTCTATTGTGTCCTTCGGTTTTGGGCAGGTTTGGGAGTGTCGTATGAAGGAATTATCTTGTAAAAAGGTTTAAATTAGGTAAATATATGTTTATAGGGTCAAAACATTCAAATACGATGCCTCGAGACCACCCTAAGGGGCCCCGAAAAGGACCCCAACCTTGGCCAAGCAAGCTACCAAGGGAGCTTGCAAATTGCACTTAAAGGGAAGAAGTGCACGTCGCGGACTAGCTCCCTCAAGGAGAAATTTTTTAGTTCACTACGCAGTCATGTCGCGGACTCTACTGTCTCGAAATTTAATTCCCAATATCTTCGGGGAACAGCTCCGCGTCGCGGACTTGTTCCGCGACGAAAATGCAGAAATTAGAAATCGATTTTTACTTCACTATAGAGTCCAACTAAGTGAGGGGTATTTAGGGCACTTTAGGGGACGTTTATATAATGATTTTTAAGTCAATTTACCTCACTTTTATCACTCAAACACAAAACCTCAAAGATCCAAACCTAAAGTTCCTCTTCTCTCTACTTTCTTTCTCTTCTCAAGAACTCCATTGAAGAAGATTGGAGCTTCAAGAAGAATACCAACTCTCCAAGGTTTCAACTCAGATTTTCGTGGTTAATTCATCAATAAGGTATGGCTGCTTATCACTCTTGGGATTCCTTTCCCCCAAGAGGCCCCTTCAAGATGAATTTCAAAATCTCCAATTTCTAGGTTTCAATCCAAAAACGTGGGTCTTCTTTCTAAAGTGAAATTGATGTTATAAACTGACCTTGATTGATGTCATATGAACAATTATGAATGAATTTATGTTGTATTGGTGGTTTCTTGAAAAATTCCCCATGAGACCCATGTTTCTCCTTCTTTTTCTAATTATAACCC
This sequence comes from Solanum gracilifrons, assembly GCA_029582605.1. Taxonomy (NCBI): domain Eukaryota; kingdom Viridiplantae; phylum Streptophyta; class Magnoliopsida; order Solanales; family Solanaceae; genus Solanum; species Solanum gracilifrons. The sequence goes on from JAJOOH010008200.1 coordinate 22,616, forward strand.
TAGTTTGTGTTGGATATTGATTGAAGGCTATGAATTGAATGTGATGTTATGTAATTCATGTTTGTATGATGATTCTACCCTAAGTTATGTATAATTTCTATGAAATTAGGGTTGAGTCTTTGAATGAAGCCTTGAAGGCTATGAAGGGAATATGTGAATTGCTTATATTGATGTTAATTATGTTATTACTTCATGAATTACCTTGTATTATGTATTAGTTATAAATTGAGGGTAATTGAAGTATGGATGTCCCACGAAGGGCAAGAAGGTATGAAGGTTGGTTCTTCTTTGAACTCAAGTATGAAAGGTGAATTACTTAGATTGTAATGATGCTATACCTAATGTGTTGTTGTGGTGTTGATGACCTAGTTTCCTCATTCTTTACCCTCTACACTTGAATTAGCTATGAAGTATGTATGTATGTCATGGTATGATTGCTATATAAATGAAAGGTAGTTCTCATGATTATAATATAATGTAAAGTGAAAGGTTTACTCACTTGCTAAGTGTTTCTAAAGTGAAAGGATTGTTACTTACTTATGAACACATATGAGCTATTATGGTAAGATGTCTACATAAGAGTCTAGTAAAGGCTAATGTGAACTTATGTGATGACTAAAGATGATTACAAAAGGGAATTAGATGCTTAACACTGAAAGGGCATGTAAATGAAATGGGGGTCTCACGTTTAGTAAGTCCGGCTCCCCACATGGATTTCCACACATTAGCAAGTCCGGATTACCCACAGTGTATGTTGTCTCATGAGATGGAAACCCCCACATTTAGTAAGTTAGGGTTTCTAGAAGCAATCTCCTTGACCCTTAACTATGTGCCCACATAGGACTCTACCTTAGTGGATCTACCTAGATAGCTATGTACGAATGGTTACACCTAAGACAAGTGTTAACCCTCTCATTTTGGTGTGGGAGTAGAGCACCGGATTCCATGTAGCTCTCATGGTCTATGTCGGTTGTTGCAATATTTCCCTAATGTAAAATTAAATGAAGGTATGAAAGGTGTGAACTCTTACTAGGGCTTTCATAAGGGTTTCTACATAGTGTAAGGGAGGGTATGAGACTTCTCTTGCACATTGCACTTGTGGGATCCTAAGAGATGGTTGTAGTAGTGTTCCCTTATGATTATGATGATTATGACTTATGTATGTTGAAGCTATGTTATGTATGAACATTATGAATATGGTAAGTTATGACGAAATATGATCTTATGAATGTATGCATGAAGTAGGTTGCTTAATGTGATACTTGACTTTGAATAGGGTTATGGGGTTCTATTATTTGCATTGCATTAGTATTGCTTGGGTTGTCTACTGTTGAGATGATATTATGTTGGGTTGGACTATGATGCTTACATTGTGTGCATATTGGATTTACTTGGTAAAAAACATGTTTTGACTAAATGTCCTTTTATGCATGTTCCAATGGTTTTTATGCATAATAGCCATACTTGGTGCGTGTGTTGTACTAACCCATATTTTCTCCCTTTTCCCCAATCATTTAGGTTCGGGCCGTTGAGGATTCAAGCTTAGTTCTCAAGACACTTGGAGTTGCTTCGCCAAGTTGGTGAGTCCTCAAGTCCGAGGACAAGACCCTATGATCTAGCTTCTATGTTTAGTTCTTTGCTTATGTAGAAAGACATTGTTATACTTCCTATTTTCAAAACTTCTGATTGATGTAAGGGCTAAGTCCCATTTTCGATACTTCTATGTCTAGATGGTGCATTGTGACGAAGTTAGATTCTATTTTTCATATATGAAGTGAAGTTGAACTTCCGAAGTAAAAGTTATAAATTTTACGTGATTTTATTCTATGATACATGTTATGACTAATGCTAAGGGCTTGTATAAGACCTCTTCGAGGTCAAATACACCGGTAATGACTAGGGGGTGCTCTCAAGTCGTTACAAAAGTCTTCCGCTTGCTTTTAATGAAAATGTCTTCGATCGTAAAGAAAGTTTTTAATTCTCCTCTATTTTCCTATGTTCTTATGTTGAAGAATGCTATGAGCCTTGTCTTAGACCCCCTTCGGGGTCGAGTACGCTGTGTTACGACTATGGGGTGCCCTCGAGTCATGACAAACATGGTATCAGAGCACAAGATTTTGGAATGGTCTTAGGATGTCTCAAATCATATCTAGTAGAGTCTTGCTCATAATGTGAAGCGAGCCAAATTATGAATAAGAGGCTATTGGGGGTTAGGAAAGGTTCACTTCTTCATTCTTCAAGTCGTGCCCTAGAGTTTAGCTCTATAATGTCTTTCCCTTATTCCCGATGTGATGGTCTTTAGAGTATGACCACTTGAAAGGTTTATGTTACAAGAGTTGAGGGAGAGAAAATGTTGGTTGTGATACCAACTAGGGCTATGTGACTTGATAGATGTGAGATGGAAGAATGTGATGTTGACTTTAGTATGTATGGGTTGCTTTATGGTTATGTGTGTTGTTTGTAGAATCCGGCTTAGTTGTGATGAGTATGAAGGTTTAGTGATGTTTTGCTCCAACCTTAGAATTATAAGTAGTGAAGTTTTAAGGGGTTTGTATAGGCTTTCTCCCAAGTGGGGGATAATGTTGTTAGATGGTAAGGTCTTTGAGTGTCATTTATGTTCATGAGTTAGTCTTGATTGATGTTCTCACCTTAAGAGGTGTAGTGAGTTTGAGTAGTTTAGACCCGGTGTAGTATACTCATATGAGAGCTTGAGTGATGTGGTAAGGTTAATTGTGAGAAATAGTTGCTTAATAAGATCCTTCCTAGTTTAAAAGCACCAGTATGTTGATAGTTTCTTGTAAGTGGAGAATGTCTTGATTAAGGACCTTTTGTGGTGTTCATGATAAACCGTTGAGCTTACTCCCAAGTGGGAGGATGGCATGTTGAGTAGTAAAGTCGTTGAGGGTTCCGATATCCTTACCTCTTTCTTTATTTGCCTATTTAAGCCTAAGACAAACAGTTCCTTGTAGCTTGTTTCATGTTGTGGAGTCATGTGTGATATTGTGTTTCCATGGTCTCCTAATGTTATGCATGTTCTAGTTGAATTCTAGTTTTAATTAGAAAATGAGTTTTCATGAATTATGTTCCTCATGTTATTGTGCATTTAGTATGAGTTGTCTATATTCTTCATGAGGTTAAATGTTGAACATGCCTAAATGTGCTTTTATGAAGAATTGCATAATGTGTCTAAAGATGTTATGATCAGCATGATATGAGTTGGACAAGGTAATACCTCCAAGGAAATGAGAAATGTTGAAGTTTTTGTGCATAATGAGTTTGTAGATGTAGTTCCTACTTGCTTGTATTGCATTGAGTTTGTTTGATGTGGAGTTGAGGTTTCCTCCTAGCTTTGTGCATTGTGCTTAATGTTGCATGCTCTTCGGGATGCCTATTGGAGTCGTTAACCCCTTAATGTATTTTAATTGTCATTCAAGGATGAATGTTCCTAAGTGGGGGATAATGTAGCAACCCTAAAAATGAATAAGTGAAACTAGAGCCTAACGTGTGTGTGTCTGAGTTGGTGTGAGGTTTGAGTGAGGTTTCGTGTTGTGGAATGTTGTCCCGAGACATGGTTGAGGGGTTTAGGGGTCAAATGTCAAGGTACGATTTCCCAAGGACCACCCTAGGGGTTCTTAAGGAGGACCCTAAGTCTAACCGCCAGGGCTGCCCCAAAACAGAAAGTCTGCCAAAGTTTGGTGACCTACGAAAATGGTCCACGCCCCGTAGGTCCATCCACGCCCCGTGGATGGCCTCCGTAGGTCAAGGACCCCTAAAGCAGGCAACAACCACGAACCATGGAAGGGACATTATGGTCTGTGTCTTGTGAATGGCCACAATTTTCTGCCTAAGACGACCATGCCAATGGTGGTTTGGTAAATTCCTCCCTTGGCTAGTTAAATGTTTCGACGGTTATTTTGGGTTTATTAACATATTTTAAGAGTATTAAAAGTGTTAAAACCTATTTTATATTTCATTATTCAAATTCCCCAAATCAAAACCCCTCCCCTCCTAATGTCTTCTCTCTAGAAACTCCATTGGAGATCAAGGTCAAGTTGAAGATAGGGTTGGGGATTTCAAGGTGTTTCTTCTTCAATTTTCATGGGAAATCAATAGCAAGGTATGGTACTCTTAATCCTTGCCTAATTTTCCATTCAAGGATCCAATTCAAAGAAGATTTCAAATCATGAAAATCTAGGTTTTCACTCAATCTCATGGGTTCTTTCATCAAACGTTTTCAAATGGTTTTTAATGACAAATTATGATTGTGTTGATGTTTAATTGACGATTTATGATGAAAATACTCTATGAACCCATGAATTCTCTCAATTCCTAAATTGTACCTTTTGAAGTGGGTTTGATGATCATTAATGAATGTTGATGGATTATGCCTAAGTGGATTTAGATTGTTGAATTGAATTACTATTAATGCCAAATTATATTAGTTAAAGGTTTGTTGGTGAGTTATGATCATGGCCTTGAAAGGGCAAGTGATGACCTAATTTACATAGTGAAGTAGAATTGTGATTGAGCTATTAATCTGCTTGAAAGGTGGAGGTGTTTACGTACTTTGTATATTGATCCACTTGAAAGGTGGAGGTGTTCACTGATTATGTATATTGTGATCATGGCCTTGAAGGCATAGTGTGAGTAATTGAAGTATTATCATGATGTTGTATATATGAATGTGATGTGAAGGATATGCATGGGATTTCAATGATATAATGATGATCGTGTCTAAAATGTAAATGTGTTATTATTGAAAGGCTATTTCTCAATTTGACACTCATGAATGAATGAATGGTTAATGTATAAATATGATGAGAATTATATGTGTGTGATCCTTATTAATGAGTTATAATCATGTTTAGAAAGCAATTGTATGAATGATGAGGCTATATGTGAAAGGCTATTCTAACATACTCACACACTCGTGAATGACTAATGAATGCAGTTCTATGATAATGTTAATGAATGTTGAGTGATCTATTAAAAGTCTATTCTCAATTGTACTTTAATGAATGATAATGACTTGTTGGGAAAGGACTTTCTCACAATAAGGGGGTTCTTAGGTTAAAGGCTATTCTCATCTTTAAATCTATGATGTTTCCAATGAATGAATGTTGGGATGGGATGGATACTCATCCGGAAGTAGAGGCGGAGTATCTAGTAACAATCCCTATATCCCATTTTAGTGAATGTTAGGTTTGGGATGGATGCTCAACCGTGAGTTGAGGCAGGGTATCTAGTAGCAATACCTTATCCCATAATGAACTAATGTAATGAATGTAAAGTACTTAGTGGGTAATAATGACAAGCACCAAGTGGATATGAATTGGGGTGGATGCTCATTCGTGAGTTGAGGCGGGGTATCTAGTAGAAACCTCTTGATATAGATGCTCAACCGTGAATTGAGGTATGGTATCTAGTAGCAATCTCCCTATCCCTTAACTATGTGCCCACATAGGTCTAGCTAGTGGATCCACTTAGGCTAAAGAACAATGGCTCTACCTTAGGCAAGTAGGAATCCCTTATCCTGTGAGGGTGATACTGGGATTCCATGAATTGCTCACATGGTCTATGTCGGTTAAGTCTTACCCCCACAAAGAATGTGAATGAACTATGGCTTCTTAAGAATGCACTACTTAGTGTGGGTGGTGGTATGGGACGCCATCTATACATTGCAGAAGCAGGTTTTGAGAGGGGTCATGGTGTGTATCTTATAATGTTAATGAAATGGACTCTTATGATCATGTTAATGAAGAATGTTGATCTTATGTCTTATTGAATGAATGTGTTCTTAATGAAGTTAATGAATGAGTGACTTAGATGCTTATATGCGTAATGAAAGAATGCATGCTATACTTGGATTGTATATATGAGTACTTCCTTGTTATGACTTGTTGAGTATTAATGGGCCTAGTCTATGGTGACTTCAAAGGAGCACTTAGTGAGAGTAGTAGTATGGGATGCTACTCCCACATTGCACGAGTGTGACTTAGAGTTGTCTTAGGCTATGGTCCTTATGTGATGGTGATGTCTTATGAAAGGTTTATGTCTTTATGAATGAGTATTGTTAAAGATGGAAAGGTTGAATGGCAAGTTCACTTGTGGTGTCCTTAGGCTAGTGCCTTGGTGTGGATGGTGTTATGGGATGCTATCCATTCATTGCACAAGGTATAGCCTAAGAGTTACTTGAAGCGAAGGTTTAGATGAAGGTAATGGGTTGTATGTGTTGAACATGTCTCTATTGTGATAAATTACTTGTATGTTGATCATATTTGAATATTGTGTCTCTTATGTTGATATTCATGAAGGTTTTTCCAAATTGGCATAAATGCATGACTGTCAAGCAAATTTCCTTTTTAAACATGTTTTTGCATTGCTTCCATACTTAGTACATCTAATGTGCTAACCCATATTTCTACTTCCTTTTTACCAAAGTGTAGGATTTGGAGATATTGGATGTCTTTACTTGGATGATAGGTTTCTAAGGAGCTTGAAGATGAAGACTTGGTGAGTCCTCATAGTTTCGAGGACAATACCCACTTTGTTCCTTTATGTCTTTTAGTTTATGATATAGTTTTGTATGGGCTAAGTTTCAATGTTGTATTCAAAGTATTAGATGGTTTGAGACATAGTATATAAAGTCTAGAAAGTCTTCCACTTGCTTTTAATGAAAATGTCTTCGATTGTAAAGAAAGTTTTTTATTCTTCTCTATTTTCCTTTGTTCTTATGTTCAAGAATGCTATGAGGCTTGTATTAGAATCCCTTCGGGGTCAAGTACACCGTGTTATGACTAGGGGGTGCTCTCGGGTCGTAACAATGGTCTTACCAATGGACCTTGGGTTAGGCTGTGGCTGAGGTCGGCAGCTATTTTCCTTAAAGGCTTTTGGGTCTTTTTCTAGTTATTATAGACCAATCCTATGTGGTTATACCCTCAACCTAAAGCCCTATATAATTCTTTTTACCCCCAAATCTCCCCAATTGAAATCATTCTCTCAAATTTCTAAAAGAAGAACCACTCTTCCACTCCAAAATATTTCTCTCACTAGAAAGCTTGAAGAAGAAGGAGTCAACCTAGGGTTTCAAGTGAAGCCTCAAGTTCCACCATTGAAGGCAATCTTTTAGCATTGAGGTATGATAGTTTTCATCCATGGGGCCCTTTTCTCCATGGAATTCCTAAATTCTGCCATTTACAAGTTAGAAATCCCCAATTTAATTAGGATTTTCTTCTATTTCATGGGTTCTTTTCAATGTTGATTTATTTGATTATTTTATAATCTATTATGCTTGAATTGTCAAAATTTCGTGTTTTTAAGATAAGTCCACATGAACCCATGCTTAACCCATGTTTTCTAGAAATTGATGACTGAAAGTTGGTTTTAAACTATGAAAGCTGAATTATGAAAATATGCATGTTCTTATGAAATTGATGAAATATGATGTAAGTTGCTCTGACAGTGAAGCATATATGTTGTTGTTATTGATTATTGTTGTGATAGGATTTCTCACATAATTAACTCATGCATGAATCTGAAAGGTTTTCCTCTCATAAAGCATTCTAAGGTTGAAAGGTTTTCTCACCTAAAATGAATCAAAGTTAAGGAGCTATTCTAAGAATGAGGCAAGCGGAAATTACCCATGTCACATGATATAGAGACTAGAGGCGATTGCTAAAGTCCTTTAAAGAAAAGATGAATAAGACTAATGAATATTTTGTGGGAGTTATTCTTAACACTGAGTGGACAAGTGGAGATTACCCATGTCACATAAACTATGTGCCACTATACGTTGTCTAATTAAACATTATCTAGTGGATCCACAAAAGCTAGAAGTTCGTGGTTCTTATCTTGGAAAGTTAGGACACCCTTTTTTGGTGTAGGGTACGAACTGGATTCCATGTCAATAGATCACATGGTCTAACATGTCAGTTAAAGGTAATCCCCCAACATTAAGGAATCAAGATTACATCAAGAAGTATCTTATATGTGTTTTAAGATGATGTTTACATGCATTGACCATGTTTTATGACTTATGTTTTCTAACCGTTAATTTAATGTTTTTCCTTGGTCATCACATATCATGAAAATGTCTCGTTTTAAGCATGATTAAATACATTTTATGCATTTCCATAATACTTGGTACAAATTTGTACTAACACATACTCTTGCCTACATTTCCCCAAATGTAGGGACCGACCTTACATACTTTCGTGACTAGGGATCTAATAGTAGAAGCTTGAAGATTGGTGAGTCCTCATGTTTCGAGGACCAAACTTTTATTTCCCTTTTTTCTTTACTTTCAGTTTTGAACTTGATGTACAGACTACGTACCAATCACTTCTTATGTACTAGATGTCTTTGAGATGATGCTTAGCCTTCCACTTCGTTTTATAAACTCTTATGTGTTGAAACTATCTTTTAAATCTCTTATATTTTTATTATCCTGTATGATGAATGCTAAGTGACTTGTCTAAGGCCTCTCGGGGTCATGTACACCATGTTACACCTAGGGGCTACCTTGGGTTGTGACAATGAAATAAGTTTTAAAGTTCATTTTTTAACTTTGGGTTGATTGCTCCTTTATTTTATGCATTTTTCATATGATTTCATTCATGTTGAGTTGTTAGATCTATTTCCATAATATATTCATGATTGTCTGAGTCCCATTTAAGGATGAATATTCCTAAAGGTAGATATTGTAACACTTCAAAAGTTGATAAGTTGAGTTGGAAAGAAAAGTTGCAGTATTGGTTGCTGGTGCAAGTTTGTATGGACGCATGTACGAACTGTACAAGGACCTGCGGTCCATAAGAGGCAGTCATGGCAGCAAGTAGGAAATTATGCAAAATTGACAAGTCCTAGAAGAAGGTCTACAGACCAACAAGATGGTCAATAGGAACCTCTACGAGCCGTAGGAAGTGACCATAGATGGAGATCCAGCATTGGTTAATTATGCACCTTAAATTATACGGGTGAACTGTATGGACCACACAAGCGCATACTGTTTGTAAATCATGGCTCGTGGAAAGTTTTTGGACTGGGAAGATATTTTGGATTTTTGTTTATGTTAGGGACCTATGTGTCGTAAGGTGGTCAACAGGCCATAGGAAATGGCTGTGGTTTTGACTAAGGATTTTGGTCTCTAGTAATGTGACCTACAATTGGCTAGTATCATCCGTAGGAGATTTTACAGACCGTACGTGGGCAGTAGGTCAGTATGAATGTTTTAGTTCGAGGTTATTTGGATCCTTTTCTACACTATTTAAACCTAAACTATGTCGTTTCTAGCCTTTTTCTTAGTCCTATAACTAATTGTACCCTTCAAAAACTACCTATTCCCTCTGATTCACAAAAACCCCCCAATAGCTCTGAAGGTTTTCTCTCCAATTTTTCTCGTAAGGACTCAAAGGAAATTTCTAGGGTTCTTAGATCTTCAAGCTTCCTTCTACATTCAAAAGCTTAGGTTTATCAAGGTATCTGGGAAGTTGTTCAATGGATCAATTTCCATCCATTGAGTCCTAAGAATTATCAATTTCTCTTAAATGATTCTAACCGAAATTATAAGGTTTTGCATGTTTTCTTATAGGTTCAAATGTTTCTGACTCAACTAAATATATTTGATCTATTATGCATGATTTGATCATAATTAAATATTTTCAATGATTTTCATATGAACCCATGTTATATGCCTATTTTATGATTATGAACTTTGTTTTCAGATGATGCATGTATCATCAATTGAGGGATTTTATGAATCAAGGAGGCTTTTTGATAAAGTATCAATGTCTTTATGAAAAGGTTACTTCCAATTGAAGTATTCTCATTATGAAACATGATCATGATTTAGATGCTTTAGATAAGTGTCTTTATGCATATGTTATGAAATCATGGTTTTAAAAGGAGCTATTCTATTATATGAAGTTTATAATTATATTGGTAGTACTAGATTTTTAGCCTTCCATATATTATGATTATGAAATGATTATGCTTATTTTTATTGGGTGTTTAATTAGCATTCAGTGGACTTTAGGATGGAGGCTCACCTGTTAGTGTAGCTAAGTCTTTAGTAACAATCTCCTTATCCTTTAACTAAATCCCCCGCAAGACTTTTTCTTAGAAAGACGTTAGCTAGTGGATTCACCTAAGCTTAAGAACATAATTCTTACCTTGGCAAGTAGGATACTCTTTTTTGGGCGGGGAGTAGAACATCGAACTTTATTCTATAGATCACATGGTTTATTTTGATTAATGTTAAACCTCAAACAAAGAAATATGGTTTTCTGACTATGTCGTGATTTCCTCAAACGACTATGGTTTAAGCTTGTGTAATGATTTTCAAATAATGCATTGACCTTGTCCTATGTTTTATGAATTTTTCTTATCAAGCTTTATATGTTTTACTTGTTTACGCATTATCATGTATTAAACGTAGCAGGTTAATGTTTATGCTTATGCATTTTCCCATTTTCAGTGCATTCTAAATACTGCCACATACATCTCTTGTGCCTATATTGTTTCACAATATATGGTCTAACGTTCCTGCTTACGGGCGTGGCTAGTGAATTGATCAGCATTTTCTTTGCAGGTTGGTGAGTCTTCATGGATTGAGGGCGAGACCACTTATCAGTTTTATGTTCTTTTTAAAGTCTATTTTTTGAGATACCTATGATTAGTAGAGGCATGTTATAAGACATAGTATGATTCAACATTTTCATACTTGTTCTCAAATTATCTTATGTTAAGACATTGCTTTTAAAACTTATATTCCACTTTATCATTCATTTATTTTCTTGTGTTGTTATCTTTCTTTCATGCTTATTTCAAGTGACTTATTTAGGCTCTCTTTGATCCTATTTTCCATGTCAAGTCTAGGGGGTAATTTGTGTTGTTATAATGGTTTTGGTCATTCTCAATGAAGAACGAAATTCTCCAGCCCGACTTCATCTAATGCTCCAGTAAAGAGGTTTAACAAGGGTTTGGTTTCTTATCCTAAGCCTCAAAGAAGTTCTTCTAGTGGTCAGAATTTCTGCACTTGCCAAAAGTGTGGCACCATTCATACAGGGAAATGCTTAGCCAATATAGATGGATGTTATGGTCATCCTAAGGTGTCTCACATATTGACAGATAGCCCTTCACAAGGTAGCAAAGGTAGAGATAGTCGTCATACTCATCCTAGTACTTCTTCAGATCCTCCGACTCAACAGAGTTCTTCTTCTCATTCTGGTGGTAGTTAGTATTTGCACAAGTTTTATACTTTTCAGAATTTTCATGATCAGGAGAGTTCTCTAGATGTGGTCACTAGTAAGTTACAAGTCTTCCAGTTTGATGCTTATTCATTGCTAGATCCAAGTTCTACCTTGTCTTTCGTGACCTTCTATGTTTCCATTAAATTTGATGTCGGCCTTGAAATCCTCTTATAACCTTTCTTAGTCTCTACTCCTATCGGCTATTCAAAAATTTTAAATGAGTTTATGAGAAGTTCCATTTCAATGTTTTTCTAAAACTCACCTCAGCTTACCTTGTAGATTTAGACATGATTGATTTCTATGTCATACTTGGTATGGATTAACTTCATGCTTCTTATCCCTGTATTGACCATATAATCCGAGTAATCAAATTTAAATTTCCAAAAAATCTAGTCTTAGAGTGCAAGGGTAGTAACTCAACACATTTAAGTCGGTTTATCTCGTGCCTTAAATCTAAAAAGATGATTTATATGGGTTGTATCTATCAATTTGTATGGATTAGGTTTATGGATTTTGAAGGGCCCCTACTCTTGAGTCTATTTTAGTAGTTAATGAGTTTTAAGAAGTTTTCCCTGAGGATTTTCTTAGTGTTCCACTTGAAAGGGAAATAGAATTTGGAAATGACCTTCTTCCATATACAAAAGCTATCTCTATTCCTCCTTACAGAATGGCTCCAAAAAAACTTTTTGTTTTAAAAGATCAGTTAAAAGACCTATTGGATAATGGTTTCATTCCACTAAGTATTTAACCATACAGTGGTGCAATAGTTTTTATTCGAAAAAAGGATTGTTCTCTTTGTATGCATATATATTATCGACAATTGAACAAGGTCACAGTAAAGAATATGTATCCTATACATAGGGTCAATGACTTGTTCGATCAACTTCTGTGTGCTATCTTCTTCTCAAAGACTATTTTTCAATCGGGTTATCCATACTTGGAAGTGAGAGAATGTGGCATTCCAAATATGATTGTTAGAACTCGATATGTTTACTATAAATTATTAGTTATATCATTTGGACAAACAAATGCTCCCAACATTAATGGACTGGATGAACATAATGTTCAAGTAATACCTTGATATGTTTGTGATTGTGCTTATTGATGATTTATTGATTTACTCTTGGAGTGAAGATGACCAAGTTTATCATCTAGGGATTTTCTTACAAGTCCTAAAGGATCATTCGTTGCTCACTGTGTTTAGAAAATCTGAGTTTTGGTTGAGGTCGGTTGCATTCCTTCACTGTACTGTTTTGGGTGAAGTTATTCAAGTTGATCCTAAGAATACCAAGGTAGTTAAGAACTAGCCTAGACCTCTTTCCCTTGCAGAATTTTAATGTTTTTTTTGGTTTAGACATTTACAATAGAAAATTTGTGGAAATATTTTCCTCTATTTCTTCTCCTTTGACTATTTTGACTCAAAAGAAAATAAAATTTCGGTGGTCGGAAGCTTGTGAGAAAAATTTCCAAGAGTTGAAGACTCGATTACTTCAGCCCTAGTTTTTACTCTAAAGGAACGATCCAATGGTTTTGTTATGTATTGTGATGACTCAAGGATTGATCGTGGTTTGGTTCTGATGCAACATGGTATGGTGATTGTGTATGGATGTAGAGAACTTACGGTTCATGAAAAGCATTACCCGACTCATGACTTTTGTTGGCGGTAGTGGTGTTTGTTTTGAAGATAAGGAGGCAGTATCTCTATGGTGTTCATGTGGATGTGTTTAATGGTCATAAGAACTTACTATTTTTATTTAAACATAAGGATTTTAATATGTGCCAAAGGAAGTGTCTTGAATTGTTGAAGGATTATGACATAAGTGTTCTTTACCATCTGTGTAAGGTAAATGTGGTTGCAGATGCTTTTAGCCAATTGTCCATGAGTAGTGTTACTAACATTAATGATGATAAAAATGAGTTAGTTCATGTTGTGCATAGACTAACTTGTTGGGGAGTTTACTTGGTTGATTATGATGATGGAGGCATCATTATTTGAAATGGTCCAGAATTGGCTCTTGTGTCAGGTATTAAGGCAAAGCAAGATAATGCTCCTAATATTGGTGAATTGAAAAAGGCAGTTTCAGAAAAATCTATTGAGGCTTTCTCTCAAGGGAAAAATGGTGTGCTTTTTTTACCAAGGTCATTTGTGTGTTCCAGATGTTGCATAGTAGAAGCAAAATATTTTCTCGAAAGCTTCAAGTTTTGGATATTCTATTCATCTGGGAGACACCAAGATGTATTGTGTCCTAAGGGAATCTCTCACCTTTAGTCAACTATAACTAGGAAGGACAACTGTAGCACAATCCTATCTCAAGACTTCACTTTAATGACCCTAAGTCATACTTGGGCAATGTATGCACAACACCCCATAATACTATACATACTAAGTACTACCTTTAGGACCTCATACTAACACTTCTTGGTTTGGAACGTAGTTCCTATCTTTAACTCTAGAACACTATGATGTACCTTGTTAAGCACATCTTAGTTCATTATTAGGTTAAACCCTATGATATACTTCCTTTACTATGTCTGAGTTCACTATTAGCATAGATACTATGAGATACTTACTTAAGCATGTCTAAACCCCTTTTCTAATTTGAGCACTATGAGATACTCTCTTAAGTATGTCTAAGTTCATTCTTCACATGGACCCTATGAGATATTACCTTAAGCATGCCTAAGTCCACTTATATTCTTGAACACTCTGAGGTACTTTATTAAGTAAGTCTTAGTTCAATTATGCTTTAGAAAAGGCTACACTTAGGAGAGTATGATTTCTCAATCCTAAGCTACCATGAAATGGTCTTGGACTAACCAATTCAAGCTATCATGGATGGATCTTATGTCACAGCTTCATGCTATTCTAGTTTAACATGATTTGATTCATTATAGGTGAGTAAACCTTTCAAACTAGAATCATTCTATGTTAGAAGACCTTTGACATTCTACATACATGCATTCATATAGTACTAGGTAGGTCACGTGGGTAAAATCCTTCCACAACAACTCTAGCCATTAGTATACAAACTTTATGCAAGCTATCTCATCATATAGACTTATTCTAAAATCCCTAGTTGTCACAACCCAAAAATGGATGTGATGGCACTCGTCGTATCCCACCAAGACAAGTCAGCCTAAAACCCAATCATTTCCATAAAGTGCGGAAATAAAGCAAAGTTCAATAACAATTACTATTACGAAAACAAGTCAACTTACTTCAATCCCCAAAACCTGGTTGTCACGTGCACAAGCCTCTAATGTAAATACTAGAATTGAAATAAAATACGCAAGTCTCAAATGATGTTGTCTTTCAAGTAAAAACAAAATCATAAACAGGAGTAAGGAGGTTCGCTGAGATGACAAACAGCTACCTCTCAGATCTCCACAGAAAGCCTCGAAAACGAAGAGAATGGAAGGTATCACGAAGATCCGGGCTCGTAACCTACAAAAGATTGTAGAAGCAAGGGGTGAGTACCAAACCACACGGTA